>CM021107.1:232665495-232702967 GCA_007115665.2 Sequoiadendron giganteum | reverse complement strand
GCGAAATCTTGTGAGTTACCTTCTATGCCATGGTTTCTGTTTGAATGTGTTTTTTGTGGAGGGTTGTATTGTGTTGGTCAGGGGTCTTGTTGATTAAGATTGTAAGGTTACTAGTTCTTTTGAATTGTGGGAAATTGCAAAGTTCTGGTGTAATTTCATTTTTGGTTGCCCTAGTTTGTTCAAGAATTTGATTTTAAGAGAAGCCCTGGTTGTTCAAAATGGCGCCATCAAAGCAGTATTCTAGCCATATTGATTATTTGCAAAGGAATTTATACGACGATTTCCTAGATCAATTCCCGCTATCAACGAACAACAAGAAGAGGGGTTTGGTTTTAATGAATGGGAAAGCCTTAGGCAAGGGACTAAGGTGTAAAACCTATAATATTGCAAATGCTAGGGTCCAAATGATGAGCCTAGAAATGTTTAGGAGATGGTATGGGCAGCGAAATGTGCCTCATCCTTTCTGTAATGGCTGGAAGTACGATATGGGGAAACTAGTTGTACCAAATGTATTTCCTGATATTGACCTACTCAGAGTAGTGGCAGCACGATATGATCATGTTACAAGGATTATCAGGGATAATGATGGTGGGGTTCTACTGAATATAAATGCAGATGAGATTCGACAGGTTTTCGATTTGAGTGAATATAGCCCATTCTTAGTCCGAGTAGATTTTGAGGGAATGAAGCGGGAATATGCCAGGTCAAAGCCTCTTTTCAGATCAAAATTGCTTCCTCCTCATTTAGCCAAGGCAGGCAGTTCAATGATTCACATCTTCCCAACTGATCAGCAGCCTTTCAGGCTGAGTTGTTTTGCTGATCACTTCTTGGCAACATTTTATTCACTTTGCCAGATTTTAGGTTTCAGCCCTAATACCGTGATGCCCATTGCTTATATGTTTATGGGGGCTAAGATTTAGCATCCCAATTTTTCTGTAGTGTACGACTATGCATCTTTTCTTGCTGAAAAGATACATGAGGGTTTGTTGAAGTTGCATATGGGGGACACTAGTACTCCTTTCTTTTGGTACTCCCTATTAATGCATATGTTCCTATACAAGAATGCTGACTTCTTCTCAGAGAAAATGGTGTTGAGGCAAGAAGTGAATGGAGAAAGATTACTAGTATAGGTTTGGAGTGCAGATTTGTCTTGCAAAAGGGGAGGTGCTAGCTTTGTACAATTTGATAACTGTTTTGCTTCCAGACTTAAAGCTAGATTGGTGGTAAATGTGCCAAGGGTCCCTGAGGATTTGCATGATTTCCTCCAACCCAAAGTGAGGAAGTCTGATTTGAAGGTGTGCCACAATTGGGGTGACATCATCTTATACCCCGTAAGCACTGTCCTAAGGGTTTATGGTTTCAAGGGAGCTCCTCACATTCTCCCATATAATGTACCATCAAGGATGGGATTTTCTGAGGTCATGTGGCAACTAGGTTGCATTCATGAGGATAATTTGACAGGGAAAGGAAAAGGGACTTTGTTCCCTGATTATACTGTTGTTTCTGATTTTGTCTTTTCCAAGGGAGGATGGATCCACTTTGGAATATTTTTTGATGATTATCATTTGAAAAGTGAATCTAAGAGGCAGCATGACCCCAAGGGATTCTTTACCCTATTCAGGCAACGAATTAAAGGTGGCAAGTTTGCACATGTTTTCAATTTTCCTGAGGATCTAATTAGAAATGAGTTTGATTTGAGCAGGCAGGAATTGAATAAAGAGAAATGGATTGCCTATGAGAAACTATTGGCTCTGGTGCATAAAATGATCCAAAATATGATCCACTGATGGAGTTCACTCCATTTCACAAAAGAATAGATTTCTTAATCAATAACTTCAAAGATATCATGAGCACCTTGAAAACCAAGAAAGTCAATTTGGAACTGGACTTTGGAATTCAGAGACTGGAGGCGAGGCCTAAAGAAACAAGGCCAACTTATCAACCACCAGAGGACATGCCTCTATACAAGAGGAAGAGAGATGATAGCAGTGATGAGGAAGCAGGAGATAAAAGGGGAAAACAAATAATGATAGCATCATCACAACCGGGTCAAGGGATCAGGAAACCTGGAGGGATAAGGATTGTGGACCTATATTCACTACCGAGAAATGATCCTGTAGAGTTACTATCAGAGCCAAGCCTAAAGAGGCAAAGGGTTGAGGAAACACAAGAGGCTCTAATGGATGAAATAATTATAACTGATCAAGACATGCAGGTTGGTATCCCTTCTCCTCCTAGATCAACACAATTGGTGTTAACTGATATGGATATAAAGAGGCAGTGTGTATAGGATGCTAGGATGGAAGCCTGTAAGGCATTCTTGGATGATGATGCCTTTGTGAAGACTCCTATATTCTTGCAGTTAATTTGGAGAATGAAATTAGAGGAATATCAGGATAAATGCAAGAGAAGGAGAGAGTTACGACTTGATAGGTCTGAACAGGAGAATGATGATGAAGTTAAGGCCGAACTAATGGAGGAATTCAAGAGCATTACTCCTGAGGAAGGAAGGAGACATGTGACTCAAGCTGGTGTCTTACTTCTACCTGAATGGGACATAGCTGATGTTGTAGCATTCAATGCTATCATGCAATCCAAGCATCCTGTGCAAAACAGCGAGGAAGAGGTTAAGGTAGCTCTGCAAGACTCTGCTTTTAGTGAGGAATATGAAACTCTGGCCATATGGGCATTGGCACCTCAGGGTAGAAAACCAAATATGGCTGATATTGGCCCAAGTCTAAGGGGAGGGCTCATCATCAAGAGAGCTTCTGAAACCTCAACAACAAAAGCCACAAGCTTGACATTGAATGTGGCCAAATTGGCCCAAAAGACAGCTAAAAGGGAGGAAGTTGAAAAGAAGAGTCTGATGGAGAAATACAACGTAATAATTGGGGAATATAGTAGAATACAGCAGAGGAATGTTGAGCAGTAGTCTCAAGTTGATAGACTAAAATATGGGTAGGTAGGAGAATCCTCCAGTGCCCCTGGTATCAGAGCACTACCCACTACTTCAGGGTTAGTTCCCCTTAATATCCCAATCATTTCTACTCTTGGGTCCGCCATTCAGACACCTGCTCTCAGCCCTACACTAGAGCTAGTTGAAGAGGAAGTTGAGTATTCTGTGGATCCTACCAAGAAGAAAATGTTGAATAAAATCACAAAATTGCAGGCTGCCCTAAAGTCAAGTGAGGATGATGCAATTGCTAAACACAATGAGGTGGTTGCACCGTTTTGAGGCTTCTAAATGAGAAGGTTGATTGTAGGTTGCCATCTATACATTCTTTGTATTCTTTGTTCTTGGGTGGAATTAAAAACATTAACAAAGATCGGGAAGTAGTTCTTCCTTTGGTTGAGAAGTGGATCCCTCAGGCCACTGATTTAGATGTTATGTTTAAGGCTTCCAGGTTTGATGTAGACAACATGCCTCAGTCATTGAAGCCTACTCTAAATTTTGTGAAATCATTGAAGGGATTCCAGGCCCTACCTAATGATTTGAGTAGAAAAATTAGAGAACTGGTAAAGAGTTTTGATGACTGGAATGATACTTTTCTGCCAGATATAATAGATGCACAGGGAAATATTAATACATTGCAGTAGTGGCAAGATAGGGCAGAAGAGGTTATTGATGCACAAATCAAATTGATTTGTGATGGCTCAAACTATGACTTGTTGGTGAGCAGTATGGATAAAATAATTAATACCAGCATATTCTTAGTCTTTTGAGAGAGAGGCTAACCAGGTTGCGGTGAAGTACACACCTTACAATACTAGGGTGATCGAGGTGGTGAATTTTAACTGGCCAACGGTTGAGGAATACCAAAAATGGGTAGACAAGTACTTAACCGAAGAGGAGTAAAACAGTGTCTATTACCGGCAACTAACAACTCAACGGTTATAGTATAACTGATTATGGTCTATTAATAATTGACCAATGACATGTGTAATTTCTAGCCCGATGCTTGTTTGCTCCTTCGTTTTCAATAAGAAGGATTTCAACTTTCAAGGCCAGAAATAGGGGTTGGCAAGTCAGATATTTTGAGGTCGAGTCCAGGTATAGTTGCAGAAAAGATTGTAAGAACCAGTTATTTAAATATTAATACAATTTAGGTTTGGGGTTATTCGGTAATGGGCTTTTAGGTCTATGAAGATTTGATGTTTCACAATAGTACTAGCATTTGAGTTATGATGTTATATTTTGAGCTCATATCTCTACTTTGTATAAACATATCATAATTTTGAATAGTATAATCAAGGATTATGGTGTTCATCTCACTGCTCAGTGCTCTAGTGTGTACATTTTCCATTTTGGCTTTAATTCAAGGAATTAATTAAAATGCTTGGATGGAATCATGGATGGATATGATTGTAAAGGGATTTAGTAAGAAGTATTGGGTTAGGATATGGATTGACACTATTGTAATGCAATATTGCCAGGGATCTTATATGCTATGTATTTGAAAAATTCAATATGTTGTTAAATTTTAAATGTTTGTGAATTTGACTCCCCAATGGTATATGGCACTGGTTTAAATTGTATGAGTTTGTGAAGTCATGTGTCTGTATGTCTTTACTTAGAGCTTGCTGCCAAATTGCAAATAAAATGACTATCATAAGTTACGAAATAATGTTGTAATCATCTCATTCCCTTGATTGGAATTGGCAATTCCATATGTAGATTAGGAGACAAACTTGGTTTACGTTAAAAAACACCAACAAAACCCACCCCAAAAAGGTAACATCCAAATAGATTTTCACCCAACGTATTACATACGACATTAGGATTTACATGAAAACCAAAATAAAAAACCCCAACCTTAGGTTCTTTCCCAAACAATATGACACATTGACAGACCAGGACAAGGTCAAGACAAAAAGGAATTTAAAGAGCAAAATTAGAAGTTCCATCAAGTTCATTAGTAGTTCAAATGATAAAATAAATAATACAGATAATTGAACATCATCACATTATTGAAGTCTGAATTTGAGCTTTTTAATTGAATTTCACATGAAGGAGTACATATTGGCATTGGCAATGCAAAATCTTTCCAATGCCCAAAGACAAATCTGCATAGAGCTAAGTTGGAACTTGGAAACTCATATTATCAAAGGCTGAAAATAAAAAATCAAGTCATTGTATCACCTTTTCTAGCAACTTCCACTCTTCGGGAGGTGGAATTGCTATTTGTTCTAACTGATGTTGTTTGACTTGAAGTTTTGTTAACATTTCATGATTGTAATTAGAAGTGGAACCTGTCTTGAATTCTTCAGTCAATTTTGCATTCAAGGTTATCAGTGTTCTGATTGAGTCCAAATTAAAATAGTTCACATCTGGGTTCTCAGGAAACTAGTCCAAATCAATCTTCCTTGCACCTTCCATCTTCTTTCTGAAACCATCTTTTCCAATGGATTGCTCATTTGTGTCAAAAGCCTCTGGAAAACCAAGCTCTGTGAAGTTCCTTACCTTTTCATCCACCACTTTCATCTTGTCTGCAAACAAATGCAAATATTCCTTTGTTCCAGACATTCTCGAACACTTTTCAATGATAGATGATAGCTTCATTGAGGTTTCAATCCGATTAGTAATCCCTTTTGATTTTACATCATTGTCACTGGCTTTGTAGACTGTTTGTAGAACTTCATTTGCAGATTTCTCTAATTCCAGCACCTTTTTGTTGTCCACTAAATATTTGTTGAGCTTCTTATAATGTTGTCTGATAGCATCAATCAATTGAAACATGTCACACAAATGATCAAACCTCTGCATTATTTCATCCCAGATCTTTTGTTTCATATGCCTCACTATATCTCTAAAAAATGCAAATAACTTATTTTGAGAAGTCTTAATTTCTTCTTTTGCTTCCGTCAACTCTTTCTCCAATCTTTCAATTGTTTTTCTTTGTTTCTCCAATTTTTGTTCCCACTGTACATTTTCATTCGCAATGCTTACTCTTAATTTTTCTGAAGTGGATTTTTCCTCATCATATTTCTTGTTGCTCTCATCTAGCCTTCACTTCAGGTCATTCACTTTTCTCTCATTTGATTTATCCTCTTTTCTTGTTGATGTAGAGGCAGATTTTATTATTCTTTTTTCTAATTCATTGCTCTTGTTATCTGTTGCTTTCCTCTTTGCTTTCTCACTTGCTAGGTCTGCCTGTAACTTTTCTATTTGGGTCTACAACCTTTTCTTCTCTCTATCTTGCTTTAGCAATGATGTGTACACCAATTCATTTTTCTTCTTTGATACATTAATTTTGTCAGTATTTTTCAAGCCAAAAAAATCCAATTGAAAATTGGTTACCTGGTATTCAGATCGATCCATCTGATTTGTTGGTTTGTTTTGAACTGTGGGAACAACAATTTTGTACTACATGATTTCTTTATTTGTGTCAAATGTGGGTAATACCATGGTTGTTGTAGTCTCTGAAGTTACAACAGACGCACTCTCCATCAGTTGCTTCTTTTCTTTTTTATTCAAGTCTAATTTCTTTTTAAACTCTTCAATGAAATCATAATCTGGGGAGGCAAGAACAATGGAATGCTTGAATGGTGAAGGAATAGGAGTACTTGCAGTTGCTAATGATGTCGCACCCACACTATCTAGATTTGTGGGAGTTTCTAGAATTAACTCCTTTGTGGTACTGGTGGATCCACTGATAGTGTGACTTGGACCTGTCAAAATCCTTTGCCTCTTTTGATTGCCTTGATCACCTGGTGTTTTTGTGGTATCTTTTTTTGTTTTCCTCTTAGTATTGTGTGTAATTTGTCGTTGTAGCACATGTTGACCACTACTACTACTACTACCCATACCATCGCCACCAATGGCACTCCCAGTTGCACTAAGTTTTCCACCAAGGGCATGTCCTAGTTGTGATTGTATCTGACCATGAGGATGAGGACTATAAGCTCTAACAAATTGATTTTGTCTTGTATCCCCTTGGTCTACTTTTTCACCTCCAACCCCAAGGCCAGATTTATCAACTGTTTTTCTATGCTCAACGCTTTGTATTGTCCAAAGGCCTTGTCCTTAAGACCCCAAAGAACCACCTTCATAACCAATTTTTTGAAGTATGGCTGCTCCTGAAGTATATGTTGAAATATATTCTTCTTTTGCAGCCTCACTTAAACTAGGTTTGTAATTGGCATGGCTTTGTTCTTCTTCTTCCATATCAATATCATAATCAGATTCATCACGTTCATCAGGATACTCTATATTCCACAATCTGCTAAACTCTTCATCTTCTTCATTATCATCATACTCTGCAAGAGCTCTTTCTTCACCTAGGTCCTTCCTCATAGACCAAAAGGCAGTAATTTTTTATCATCACCATTTTTTATCTATAACATCCTTCTCTAGAGAACCTGGTATTTTTACTCTACTAGATGGTTTATCACTCTTTTCATAAAAAAAATTGTATGTCCTGATTGTCTTTCAGTGCAATGCCATAATTTCGCCTAACAATTGTTCAAAAGAAATACCATTCTCAGCAACACTTTTCTCCATTGCTATTTTGACCTCATCCCAAGAATCCTTGTTTCTCAAGTTTTCAAGCAAGGGTTTACTTTGATGTTGAATTCTATTTTCAGCATTCCTATTGGCCACAATCATTGATTTAATGATGTCACATGGATCATATTGCCAGTGACAGATAGCATCAAAGTTAAAAAAATTCAAAAGATTATGTGCCACACTAAATGCTTTTCTCTTGAATGTGAACCCTCCACATGAAAAAGGTAAAGAAGGAAATAAGATCTTCTTTTGCTGACTGAGAAAGTGTAGTTCATCAGCACTCTGCACCTGCCTTACATATTCCAATGCAAAAACCCTTTCTGTCACATGTATTGGAAGTTTGTATGGCTATACTCTCGATCCATAAAATCTTAGCACATTATATTCTTCCATTAAGTACCAATCAACCAATTGTATTTCTTTTCCTAGTTGCATGCAGTTTCTACATGACATAAGCAATCTAGGCATTGGATTATTTGTAATTACTTGATGCAATGGAGCCAAAACGTAGTCTACAAAATGACTGTAGTTCCTTCGAGAATCATGCATCCTTATCTCAGTGGTCCATTCATATACTAGAGCCATTTTATTTTCCTCTGCATTACTGTAGGGCTGAATCTAAAGCTTGTTGGTCTGAAACATTCCTCTAAATTTGAATAGAAAAAGATAGCACAAGTAGGTTGTGAACCTAAATGTCTTCGTGGAACTTGCTTTAATCATTAAAAATTGTTTATGCATGGATTCTACAATGTGATGAGTATAATTATATTTGACATGTTCATCAGCATAATGGATATGATATACCATTTCAAGGAGGCTTGCACCCACTTCCAAATTGCTATCCAGACCAAGGCAAATGCTAGCATGGAAATAGTATCCTGAACCCATGGTTTAAAAAAATCCAAATTATAAGGAGGCTTATGATCACCTTTTAATTTGTTTCTATCCTGAACTATTTTATTTAAAAAATCATTTTTCAGCCTTTCTTCCACTGCTTCATAATCACTAGCAATCTTTTCCAGGTCAATGTGGTGGTTTCCAAATTCTTTGGTTGTAAACCCCAACACTTTTCCAAGTTCTTCTACATTAATGGATAACAATTCTTCTTGGTTATCTTTATTAACAATTGCTCTTTTCTTATCATCATAATTTTTGGCACAGACCATGATAAATTATGGGCAAGGGAAAACTTCATGCAACATCATGCACCCTAATCCAGTTACCCATGGTGCACTGATACTATCAACTTGCTTTTGCTTTGCAGCCTTATTCTGAGATGAAAATATAAGTTCTGAGGTACGCCTACCATAGATTTCAGGATCATAAATATCATGGTACCCATCGGTGAAACCTGGGGTTTTAAGCAATTCTGCATAATGTATTTTTTTATCGGACATTGCTCTAGTGGTACTGGTGGTAGACATGCTTGTACAAATGTGAAGTTGTGAAATTTGAATTCCCTAATAAGTGATACCTATTAGTCCTCCTTAATTTTAATGAATTCTTGAGTCTCTAAAGTCTAAAACCAAACTTCAAACTTTGACAAAATAAGATTTTAAGAAATGTCAAACGATGAAACGTAGCCGCAGGAATTCTTTCACTTACCCAGATTCTGAGTCTCGACGCTTGAAAACTGGAATGGCATTGTTGGAAGTGGAACTGTGGAATCCAAATTCAAAACAAGGTGGTGCACTGCAATGGCCAATGAGCAATCTGAAGATTGAAGACTTTAAAAATCACTGTATAATTTCAAAGTGCAAAGTGTTTTAAATGCTTTTTTTCTCGTAATTGGAAAGTTAAAGTGAATGACACGTCTTAGGAGTTAGGTCTACAAGACTACAAGTTGAAAATTCTTAACCGTTGATCTTTCAAAATCTAACGATTATAGGGTAATTCCAGAGGTTTAAGTTGGGAAGCCCGTCGCTCTATGCATTTCATTACGGAATGCAACTACAACCATACATCAAATGTTCATCCAACGGTTGAAACTTGAGTAATTTATGATATTAACTTTAAAGTTTAAAAATAAACATTAATCACTTGACAGTTGACACTTAGCAGTACAAAGTGCTTTAAATGCTTTGTTTCTCGAAATTGGAACATTAAAGTGAATGACACGTCTTACGTCTACAAGTTGCAAATTCTTCACCGTTGATCTTTCTAAATCTAACGGTTATAGGGTGATTCCAGAGGTTTAAGTTGGGAAGCCCATCGCTCTGTGCATGTCATTACAGAATGCAACTACAACCATACATCAAATGTTCATCCAACGGTTGAAACTTGAGTAATTTATGATATTAACTTTAAAAATAAACATTAATCACTTGACAGTTGACAGCAGGCCTGGAATTTGATGGTCTATTAAATATTTGACCGTTTTTTCAATTTTAGACCATATATTATAGCTATAAAATTTATTAGACCGTATAGTTTGACTTGCTATATTTTTATTAAACTGTAAAAAATTATTATATAGTATTTTAATTTATAATATATATCATTTTATAATTTTTATTATAAAAAGAAAATAGAATATAAATTTTTTGAATATTTTTAATATGGATTTAGAAACTTTTGACTTTTTTATAATATTAATAGCTATCATTTTTTATATTAATATATGTGATTTATAATATTATTATAAAAATATATATTAATTTAGAATCTTTTCAAAATAAAACATAATTATTTTTAATTTTTAGAATATATTTAACAAGATTTATTTTTAATAGATT
This sequence comes from Sequoiadendron giganteum, assembly GCA_007115665.2. Taxonomy (NCBI): domain Eukaryota; kingdom Viridiplantae; phylum Streptophyta; class Pinopsida; order Cupressales; family Cupressaceae; genus Sequoiadendron; species Sequoiadendron giganteum. The sequence goes on along the minus strand of CM021107.1, from coordinate 232,692,725 downwards.
TTAGAAACTTTTGTTAATTGTTAATTATAACAGTAGATTTTTATATTTATCACTAATAATTATCATTGTTTTCTAATTTTTCAAGATATTCCATTTATAAAATATTTTATATAAAAATTCGTAAATTAAACAATTTTTTTGATAGGCATTTAAATGACCAAACCGTCATAAAAAATTTATATTGATTGTTTGCTAGTGTCATAATCTTAACCGTTGATCTTTCTAAATCTAACGGTTATAGGGTAATTCCAAAGGTTAAAATTGGGAAGGCCATCACTCTGTTCATTTCATTACAGAATGTAACTACAACCATACATCAAATATTCATCCAACGGTTGAACTTGAAACTCGAGTAACCATGAATTCTCAAGTGCATATTGCATAAAGTATATTACTTAATTTCTCAAAAGAAAAAAAACTGATTTGAATATATTAAATTATTAATAGACACTGAAGTTCCGAACTCAGAAAACAACTCTTTACTCTTAAACGTAAATGAATAACGAAGATTCAAGGAATCAAGATTCAAGAATAACATAACACAACCATTTATTTTATTGCAACTGAATTTCAATGTCACATTATTACATATATTTTTACAGACGAGTAGCACTGTAGCTCCTGTTTTGTATAAATAACATATGTCAGTGTGTCACTTTAGTACTTTACATAGACAAAATTTAATAATTTATTCCAAGTTGTTGCTCGTTACAATGGATTACAAATTGATTCCAATTTCCAAGCTTTGTTGCTGAAAACTTACTACACATCTATCTCTAAAAATAAATGTGGCTCTGAAAATAAATTCATGATTCCAAGCTTCTGCTGGTGGATTTGCCAACCATGCAGGGCAAAGGGGGTTCCAATCAGTCTTGGGGAAATGGGAGCCATGAAGATACAAAATTTACTTATCCCCTTTGAGAACCAGAGTCATATAGAAGATGAAATACAAATGTCTCTTTGAAAATAAATGCATGGGCCTTGCCTGGCCAACCATGCTGGGGAAATGGGAGCTATTAGAATACAGGAGGAGAAGCAAATCTACTCCCATCTTTTACTTGCAGCCTCTATGCATTAGGATAGCACTTATCTCCATCAGAGCTCCTCATCCTGGTTCAAAACCTGTCTGAAAATTTAGGTTAACCAAATCAACTTCTTTCCAATTCCACCCATTCTGAACTTGAAGGAAATTCGTCTTTTACCGATTACTCTATAACTACATAATTGTAGGTAGGAGAATTTACAGTATCCCCAATACCGCATCATCTTCTTCGTGAATCCTTATTAACCCTAGAAAATAAAAACCCTTATGGCACTATCTACTAATCACTGAATCACTATCCCTATTTATGGGCCACCAGTGCCGCTACCAGCCTGTATAATTAAAATTTCTAATTTGATTGACGTCTTGCTACGTGCCAACTTGAACTCTACCTCAAGTTGACAAGCTGTCAAAATCACCCATTCAAAAGATATGAAATCATTACAAATCTTATTTCATTAAAGCTATGAGTTGTCTAAGAAATTGCTTCGGATGTTCATATCACATATGGCATTAATCGCCTCCACTGACACTGCCAACCACACTTTATTCAAAAAGATTGAGAATTTCAATTAAATGAAATGTACAACATCGAGATTCGAGGCATTGAAAAGAGTGCATGCGCGATGAGCGATGGGCCTTTATCTGGCCACATGTCTGCATCTAACGATTAATGTGTTATTCCGGAGGTTTCAATTCACAAGTCTAATGCTTCAAAGATTTTCTTCCAGTCTGCAACTCTTTATTCTTATTGGTGTACAGATTTGTCACTTTAACCATGAAAGTAGATGCAAAATATTTTAAAACAAATGACACAAAGTCCATTTTTTTGACAATCAGTAAAGAAAAGCAATATTTTCTCTTTTAACAAATTAATTAATCTGAACACAAAGTCTCAAAGATGAAAAAATAAGCATTTTGAATTTGACCTAACACTAACAGATAAACATTGAACAATTATCATGAAGAAACACAATTCATTCATAATTAAAAGGAAGCATTGATAAATACATAGATTTAGAAATATATTCTTTTATCTCTCTAATGCCAAAAATGTGGTTTCACAGACTTGTCACCCCACACACTGTACAATCAAAATTCAAAAAGCGCTCAAAAGTTGAAACTACGCCCCCTTATCATTATGTGTCATAAATTCACAATTCACAAAAGGATTCATGTATGTTGTTAAACTGTTGGAGGTGTCAGGACTCTGTACAATTCCAACTGCATTTCCATAACTAAATTATGAAATTCAGTGTGTTCTTCTTCTTCTTCTAAAACAAAAATTACCCTGTTGTACTCGGCATAGCTGGTTTTCTCTTTCCACGCCATTGAACGTAGCTGGGAAATGATGTCGAGTTGCTCTTCTTCAAGCCAATTCAAATTTGGTTGCATGATGGCCACAACTTCATCTTCCCATACCCTAATATCGGCTGGAAGTACCATTTTGAGGAAACTCTGAGTATGGAGTTCAAAATGCTGCCACCTTTCCTCGTATGCAGGCTCACTTAACTTTACCAGCAGGAAGTGACAATCTGCTACTAATTCCATTTCTCCAAACTCCTTACTACCTTATTTAAGATCTATCCTTTCGGAGGATCTAAAAGATTACGTTAAATCTATCCAGTTGGTGTTTGAGAAGACATCCCTTAATGGCATCGTACAATTCATTAAATGAGTTGTCACTTCGAAAGTTGTGCATCCCACCGAGGTCACCCAATCGCTGAGAAATAGAACTTTATAACCATTTGTACGATAATAAAATCTCAACCATTGATTTCTAGAAATCTAAAGGTTCTAGTGAAATTCCGGAGGTTTCAAATCGCAAGTCTAGTGCTTTAGAGATTTACTTCCGGAATGCAACTACAGTCGTCCATCGAACAACCCATATGATTTTTATTTCGCCACTGGATTTTTTTATTATTTTGAGATTCATTTTAATTCGCCAATGAAAATATATTTTTTTCTTTGAAAAAAGGTTTTAATTGTCAATGGAAAAAAAATTATGGTTTGAAAAACGATTTTATTCGCCAATGAAAAATATTTTATTCGATTAAAAAAAATTGCAATTCGCCACGATTTTCCACAGACTTCTAGGGATTATAAAATATTCGCCAATGGGGATTATTTTTTTCTCGAAAAATGAAAAAAATCGCTAATAAAAATAATATTTTTCATCGAGAAGTATACAGGATTCGCCAGGATTTTACACTTGCGCCGAGGGGGGGGTTTCTTAAAGTTATCCCTGTATGGTATTCACCCAATATGGAAGTAGTGTGTTATCCTCTTGACAAAGAAAAAATGGAAATTGAGCATAAAGTTAGTCAAAGGACTCTGTTTGCACCAAGAACATCATGAATAGAATCAGGATATCATCATGTCAAAGGTTCTTCATTCATCGTGAATACCAAGGATTTGTTATTGACATATCATGCATATAAAGGTCTTGTTACTATTTTTCCCAAGGTGTTTGAACATGGTTTGTGGTTAAAGATCATCCTTTAAGGAGGAGTCAGTAGCCCACTACCATCATAGTGTTATCAGTTATTGTTAGTGATAGTCTATGGAGATTGATGTGAAAGATAATGTCCAACAATCACCTTGAGAATATATTGAGTGCTCTTTATTTTTTTGTTATCATTGGAGGTGTGATGAATATCACGAGTGGTGTGATGAGCATTTGAAAGATTGAGAAGAATATTTGAAATATCTACCTCCCACTTGTGTATAGTCTTGAGTTGAATGCCTCTAGCAAAGCGATTATCTATCACTCTAATCTACAAAATTTGAGAGAAGGATTGATGTCCATCTGGATTTTCAAATATATTTGTTCATTTATCTATCTTGATACATCCAAAGGTTTACTTCATGGTGTAGGTTCATAGATCATGTTGTTGAATGTTAATGAATGTTATTGGTGTGGGATAGTTTGTAAAAAGTGACAATGGAAAAGAATTTGAAAAGTTATCAAATAGACAATCTATGAAGAAGGGACTATGGTATTAAGAAGTATCATGAAGCTAAGCTAGTCACAATGCACAAGACAGTTATTAAAAGTGTGACAAAGAAATCTTACATTGCTTTTACTTTGTTATCACAGTGATCTTGATGAGAAAAGGTGTGTGGTTTTGATTTGATAATGCTTCAAAAGGTAGGGTTGTAATGATTAATGAGATTCCAATGTCTACTCAATACTTTGTAATGGCCAGTTTGTTGAGTGTTGCTAGTTACATAATGATCAATGGTATGATAATCTATGGTGCAGTGGATAATGGTTTGATATTGTCTTCCTTTTACGGTTTATAGTGATAGTGATATGTTTGGTTTGTTGTCTTGTTGTAATTTTTACAATGCATCACATAAAGGTGTCCAAAATTATTCAACACTTGTCAATCTCACAAAGAAAATTGGAGGCCCCAACTAACATATCATTGCAAATAGATTTTTTCTAGTATTCTTGAAATAGTTTGGAGGGTTACACTTTTTTAATAATTTGTAGCCCAAAGATGTTTTCAAAATATTCAATAGCATGTGGAGTATGCACATCCTTTGTACTTTTCTTTCTTTCAATTCACCTTTACATATGCAAACCCAAGCAAAGAAAATATTTTTTAAATGATAATTTTAATTCCTTTGAAAAAAATTATGTAATATGAGTTGCAAAGTCATCTTTGTGTAGTAACTCCCACTTTTTCATATTTTGAAAATATTTTTTCTGCCAATATCAATTTGTAAAGTAGAACCATAAAATAATGTCGGAAAGCTTGTATCCTTTAGTAGATGAGGAAGAGAAGTACATATTTTTAGATATGTCTTGTTTCTTTATAGGAAGAGAAAAGTATTCGGCCATCATAGTGTGTAATTACTTTGGATGGAATGGGTGGGTAGTTTGGAAAAAGTGCTTGAGAATGCATGATCCTTTGCTGAGAGATTAGGGAAAGGACATTTCAAAGACAACATTCGGTCACCACAGCAAGTTAGCCACATTGAGAAACAGGGGAAGGTAAGTTTTATGCGATCCAATATTTCAATAAGCATGTTTGCACACTAATTATTTGATAACCTCGCTGATTTTATTTATTTCCATTGTCTCTGTGCTGATCAGGTGGAAGGTTAAAAGAGGCATTTAAAAATTCTCATGTTGAAATCAATTGTATTACATAAGAATTAGCCGTTTCCTTTTTTCTCCATATAATGCATTCCTGCTGCTAACTTCATTCAATTCTCTGGAGTTCAGAGATTTTCTCTAGGTTAGCAACAAACATATCAGGTAGATGACATTAATAGATTGGAATTGCTTTTATGTAATAGCAATCAATCATGGGCAAAGAAAATGTGAGATGTTTGTGGACATTTGGGCAACTTGCAACTTGTTGTATCCAACTTTTCACTTATGGTCTTATGGTATGTTTCTTTTATACACTACTACTGTTTATTTTTGTAACAATACATATCAGGGAAGAATTCCTATTGATTTAATTTTAGAATACCATCTAATGTTTTAGACTAAAATATTAAATCTGCATGTAACAGGCTTCAATTCTAAATATAAATCCAATTCAAAATAGTAAATCATGTATGTCATGTTTTCACCACTATCTACAGCAACTCAAGACTTATATTAATGTCATGTTTTACCACTATCCTATGATGATTTGTAGATACCATCCCATTTTTGTCTATGTTGTATGCACATGACAATATAAAATCATGTAAGCTGTCAAATGTAGTTCATAGGATATGTTAGTTTCTTTATATCGTTTTATATTTTCTTTTGTCCATCCTTTACCAGAAAGATGTGCAAGTTAAATTAAACAAGATGATGCAAAGCCCGTTTATTTGATTGTTGTTATTTCAAGGTTTGACAAAGCTCAAATAGTCAAAGATATGGAATATATTGTTATTAAAATTGCACTACTAAAGGATACAAGCTTTCCAACATTATTTTATGGTTCTACTTTACAAATTGATATTGGCAGAAAAAATATTTTCAAAATATGGCAAAGTGGAAGTTACTACACAAAGAAAATGACTTTGCAACTCATATTACATAATTTTTTTCAAAAGAATTAAAATTATCATTTAACAAATATTTCTTGTTGCTTGGGTTTTCATATGTAAAGGTGAATTGAAAGAAAAAAGTGCAAAGGATGTGCCTACTCCACATGCTATTGAATATTTTGAAAAAACCTTTGGGCTACAAATCATATAAAAAAACATACCCCTCCAATCTATTTCAAGAATAATAGAAAATATATATTTGCAATGTCAGTTGGGGCCCTTCAATTTTCTTTTTGATATTGACAAGTGTTGAACAATTTTGGATGCCTTTATGTGAGGAATTGTGAAAATTATAGAGTGGAAGGATCATGATCACATCAAAAACATTAAAGATGATAGCATTGATTATATTATTGGAAAGTACCTTGTCATTTGTATCCACTATTTTAATCATAGAATTAATGAATTTAGAAAAAAAAATGATGGGTAAAATTCATGAGTTTTTTGGTTTGATTGATGATTAATTCTTTATTACGAAATTCCATAATAGAGGCAACGAACATCTTCATTTCATGTAATGGGCGAAAGACCCTCTTGTTTATGGGTACTGACCTAATTTTAATATTGAAGACTTCATTGATAAAAATGTTTTAATTATTTTTTCATTACTTGGTTCATACTTGTCAATATCCAAATGAATCATCATATAAGACACCTACAAGAAATACAAGACTTCAATTTTTAAATCTAGTTTCCATTGGTCTCCAATGCACAAGACAATAATATTGGAACCATTGGCTACAATTGACAATGACATTAAAGAAAGGGTTAAAAACTTTCATTTGTAACTTCAAAGCAAATAATATATAGAGGAAACAACATTTGAGATTTTCTTGCAAGACAATAGAATGAATAGAGTAGATTATATTGAAATGTTACAAGTAAATTACTGCACACTAACATTCTAATGAAAAGATGACTAGTCAATGTTTGAGTGATTGCTTTTGTGAAACACATCCCACATCTTCAATAAATACACATAATTAATTCTTGATCCATATATTGTTGTAAATTATGAGAGTTCATACATAAAAAAAACTAGATTGATCATTGACATGAACTTTTAACAAAGTGTAGGAACAATCTAAAAGTGTCTACGAGGGTTGATGAAAATGATGTAGAACCTTGGTAATGTTTTTGAACTATAAGAAAATGTTAAGTCACCAAGTTGTGCATACTTTTTCTCATTTCCTTCGTAAGTTAACTTAAGGAGAATTGTATTCATAAATACTTCACCTCTATAAAAGAGAACATTTATAAAAAAATACATGAGTAATTAGTGAAAGAGCCCAACAAATTTGAAAGTATCATATATGCTTTTTGTTGTTGACAAATGCATAGTGTTAGATGCATAGGACAACTAAGAGGGGGGGTGAATCATTTGTATATTAAAACATCAAAACCCTTATTAACATTCAAATCTGTATTAGCCCTTAAACCCTTAATCAGATTTAGCTTGAAAGTAAACAAGAGAAATAATAGCACATCAAAATACCATGCACAATAGAACACCAGATTTATGTGGAAAACTCAAGAAGGGAAAAACCATGGTGAAGATTAGCTCACAATATAAAGTAATAGTAACACCGAATATAATAGGCTCACTACCCAAAAGAAAGAAGGGCTCATTGCTAAACGACTCACTACCCAAAAGAAAGAAGATAGAAGAAAGGTTGGATCACTGCCAATTTGAATTACTAACAATGCATATTCTTTTATGTCGAAGGTATAGTTCCACTGCAACATAAGAAACTCATTCAACAAACTAAAATGTAGAGACCTTCTACTCATTGCATTTGGGAGTCATAGGCATTAAAGCTCACACTCAATTCACCACACTTGATCAATTTTGCATCTTTCACATCACACACACTCACACCTTAATCCACACAAAAAATCTCCTTTAATTTATACCATATGCGACCTAAACCAATCTCAATTAAGCAGGCCTTAAGGAAACGTATGCACCTCAATTGTGCAACATCAAATAGGCCGACACCAAACACTTCCACAGTGTAAAGAAGTGAAGGTAGACCATGCCACAACTTAATTGGGACCCAAATCTACACCGGCAAGCTTCTCAACACTTCCAAAAAAAAACAATCATCCTCCACAATTAGCACTAGCATGCCAGGTTGGCTAAACCTACACTAACACTAACAAGTGACCACAAACACACCTCCCAAGGTCCAAAAACATCTTGCAAACCATTCAACATCAATGCAAAACATCTCTGAATATTCTATATCATCAGAATATTCGTCACTACTATTGCAACCACCTAAAACTTAAGAACACCTTTATTCTGTGCAACCATCGTTGAATACTTTTCTCTCGCTATAAAGAATCTTCTCTTCCTCATCCATTGCATCAAAGCTCACTATAATAATTTTTTGAATGTCTTTGTGCAAATGTGTATATATAAGGAAAGATAGGGGAATTCTTTGCAATGCATTATCCGGAGAAAAAAGCAAACGACTAGCATAAGAAAAAAGAAAATGGTTAGCATCAGAAAAAATCAAACAAATGACATTTGAAAAAATCAAATAGTTGCCACGCCATTCTCTTCTTGAACCTTCCACATCTCCATCGCTGATTACTTCATCTTTTTTATGTTTGTAACCCTATTCATGTATTGAAATAAAATTTGAGTTTGTTTGCTTTTTTCAAATCCTATCTGTTTCCTTTTTTCTAAATCCAGCGTTTTCTTTTCTTCCATTGGAATATTGATCCTTAGCCATCAGGTAAACCTAAAGCCACCTCTCTTTATCCACTTCCATAGTATAGCTCTTCTCAAGGAGGAATCAAATTTGATTAACTCTTTCTTATTTTAAGACTGCTTCTTATGGGTAACTTAGCAAGCCAATGCCTTTGGTTGTCATTGCTTGATGATGTCTTTCTCTTTTTGTGTGATATAGGTTTCAATATTGGACTCAAAGCAGTGGACACACATCAAGGTCACATCAATTGTAGGCATATTTGGGTAGGTACTTTTGTTTCTTGTGTACTTTGGCATGTGTGAACTAGTCCTTTCCTTTCAGCATGGAACTACAATAGAATTGTCTAATGGTTAGAATGCTATTTGATTTGTTTCTAGTCGTTGGGAAAACATACAATTGGGTTTCAAGCTTCCAATCTAAATCATTTTGTAGTTATTTTAAATAGGAAGACTTAATTGATATCTGATTCTCTTTTATGCCAAAATTTGTTGGAAAGTCCATGTACTTGTAACACCATCTTTGGTTATTACTGCACTTACCTTGCACCAAAGTATTTCATGCATGGAGTTGTAGATGACAAGACGAATTTGTGTTTGTATTTGGGGTGTTGATCATCTAATCTCATCAAAACTTAACCACAAAATGAACAATTAACTTTTCATTTCCAACAATATATGGAAAAAGGTCAATTCTATGAAATCCCCATTTGAATTACAATAGTGATATATATATATATATATATATATATACTGGAATTCATTCTCTTCCCATCAATTTAGTTTTATCTGATATTTTTAGACTGACCACTGAATCTCATAGAATTAAATGAAGTTTATGCAAGTAGAGCATTTGATTGACAATGGGAACATCCGAGGGCTTGTGGACCCTTGGTGATTCATATGATAACCATATGATAAATGATATGGTTATGACAGCTAGTATATGCATTCAGCAATCTACTCTTCTTCGTTCCTGCATGGCTCATGGAAGTTGCATATATTCAAAAATCATCCTACAAGTCATGACAATATCAAGCACCATTACATCAATAATAAGGCTTCTTTTGAAATCATTGTTTATCAAATTATAAGGCTTGGCTACATTAAAAAAAATGTGTCTGTTTAAATAAGTTGTCAAGTGATAATGCTTATTATGTTTTGTTCATGGGATCGAAGTTTTGAAGCTTCTAACAGGAGGAGGAGACAACTTAGAAAATACAAACTGTGGAGGGGTGCCAATATCAGCCTTTATTTATGTTGGGAACCTTTGATACAAAATATTATACTTCCCCCAGATACCTTTCTGAGTTGGGGCTATAGAAATCAACCTCATCTTTCATTGCTAGTTTTATGTTTGTAACCTTCCTAGTATTCAAACTTCTCCCCTTACTACATAAGGAAATGTCAAGACTAGAATCCAAGAATATGTAATTGCTTTGACATGAGGTGTTGAGTTTTGGTAAGATTGTACCATAAGCTTGTAAAGTATTTCTCAACTAGGCTACTTTCGTTGGCAAGAATTGGTCAAACGTTCTCAATGACTAGTTCTTTATCGGTAGAAATATTGATGGTTAATTTATATGGATTGCATTGATTGCTTTTAGGGACTTTGGTATATCTGGTCATAAGGCATGGAGACTTTTGAGCTTTCCTATTCCATGTTTTGCAACATTTTCCACATTGACAACATTTTGCAAAATTGACAACTTTAAGCACCCACCAACACTCCTAACGACCTAATATGGACTCTAACACACCCAACATGGTCTTAGATGACCTTATTACATAAAACCAACATAAGAAAACCAAAATTACAACTTTCACTTCTTAACCTACCAAACCTAAGGTGCTCATGCACCATACTCCCCACGAAAAATAAAATTTGAGTTCCATCTCAAATATGAATCTTCTTTCTTGTCTTTCAATTCTTTTGCATGCATGAATTGTTTCCTTTTTGTTGTATCTCAACCACATTTGTTTCAAATGGTTCACTTGTTCTTTCTGGTCCAACAACATGCCTCTTGAGCCAAGGCCAATTTGGCACTATATACCTGTGGTGTTTTGCTTGTCTCCTCATTCTAGCTTTATCTTGGACTGCCATTGGAGTTTTATGTTCTCTTTCATCCACTTTGTCTTCTATACCTGCACAAAAAACAAACATATTAAATAAAATCATTCTTCTTCTTCATTCTTCACTTCTTTAACCACCTCATGTTGTTTGTTATACATTCTTTTCTCTTCCTTATTCTCTGAAATCTTTGGCTTCACCTCATCCTTACTTAGCCATTCATTATCATTTTTTAATTGCTCATCCACTCTTTTGTTCTCTATGACATCAACATTCTCATCTCTCGATTCTTCTCTTGAGAACCATGTCATCTCCTTACCCTCCATAACTATCTTCTCTCCTTGGACTATCCTTGAGTCCTCTACAACTTCTTGTGTTGTCTCTTCTTCTTCTTGAACATCACTCACTTCAACACCAATGTCACCATTACTTTCATTATTTTGAACAAATTCAAAATAAAATTCTTCCATTTCTTGTTCAACTGGTTTTTCAAACATGTTATCAAAACTTATTACCTCATACTTTCGTACATCTTTCTTCTTACTTAACAACAAGCTTTCAATTCATGTGCACTCATCCTTCAAGGTTGTTAATATATATTTCATCCCATCATTTCTCAACTCATATGTGTTGTTTTTGTTCTTATACTTTGCTGCCCTATTATAATGCCAAAACCTTCCAAACATAATGTGACATACATCCAAATGCATATTATCACAAACTATTTCATCCTTATAACTGCCTATATGAAACTCAACTTTGCATTGCTAACTTACGGTTATCTGATTACCTATTTGAAGTCAAGTCACTGAATAGGGTGTGGGGTTTGGTATTCTTTTCAAACCCAATTTATCTACCATTTATTCAGAAACAATATTATCCATGCAGATATCTGAGATCGCAACTTGACAACATTTACCTTTAGACTTGCAGGTAGTCCGGAATAATCTTTCCTTTTCCATCTTGTTTTCTTTCTTGGATTTAATTTCTTCCTCCTGTATCATCCTTTTCATTTCTTCCTTATGTAGCTTCTTTGCAACTTTGAATAATCTATTGAGCAATGATGATGCCCCTCGCCCATCTTTCTTCTTATTAAGAGCCATCCTAAAACATCAAATCTCACTTAACCACATTAGCCAAAAAAATAGATCATTTCCCAAAGATCTTCTAGCTCTGATACCAATTTGATACAAAGAAAGGGTGGACAAATCCAAACAATCCTCAAACAATAAAACTTTCAATCTCTAACCATTCAAATGTTGGGTTTTCATTCTTTAGGCTTCAATCTCCTAGTAGTACTTCCTAACTAGTTTTTCCATCATAACTTCATGTGCAGACATCAAACCTAGATTGTAAAAGAATTTTTTTAGTACTCTTTTGGCTCTTATTTAGCGTATCCCAAAATGAGGGTAGGTTGTTTTGTACAGACAAACCCTTGTTTTGACTATCTTATTTCTTGAACCTAAGGCATGGTAGCCGGAAATTGATATTTTTCAGCCATAATTTTCAAATCAGACTTGATTCCGAAAATATAAACATAGTTATAGATACCCATTTGGGATTTATACAACACAATAAGAATTTGGGTAGGGTTGTTTTGGAACACAAGGTTCAAAATTGGACCGTTCTCCCTCAAATTAGGCCTACTAGGGTTTCAGGTTGCCCGAGGTAAACTAGCTCCAACTTGCTTGAAACGTAATGAATTTGAGTGCTTCAAAAAGGAGAATTAATAATATTCATAGTACCACCAATTAAAACATGTTTCAAGTCATGGTGAGGCCATACAAGTCCATACACAAACCTAGAACAGAAAAATCACATTCAGAATTATAGAAACAGAGATAGTTTTATTTATTTTTCTTTAAATTACAACTTTCCCACCTTGGCTTCAACCTTCCCAAGCCTTTTAAAATATTTACAACCATTTTCTAATGGTTCTCAACCAAATTTTCAACTGAAAACCATTCAAATTTTCACTTTATGCAACATTGACCCTTCATATTCCACATTGTACAATTGGACAACATTTGCAACATTGACAACATTTTAGATTTTTTTGCAACAAGACCCCTAATGACCCAAAATCGACTCAAACACCTATGAAATGGTCTTATAAGATATTTTACATGAAGTGGACTCAAGTAAAACAAAATTTCAACATTTGACCCCTCTTAGGGCATGAAAGCCTTTGGGTGCCCCTGCATCTTACTCCCAAGGGGAAGAAGAACTCAAGTCCACTTGAGTGCAAGTTTTCTCTTTCATCTTGGTTTTCCAATTCTTTAGCAACTTGTCCTTCATCTCTACAACTTTCCCTGAATTTGTTTTTGTCTTCTTGTACCATCTCTTACTGAGCATCTTCTCAACTTCAAGGTACCAAAATTTGAGTTCTCATTCATATGCCCCAGTACCACTGTCTATGTCTTCATCTTTAGCATTCAAATACAATATTTCAGCATATTCATCATCCATAAAATCAGAAAATGAAACCATTACCTTGGTTGGTTTTACAACATTTTCATCACCATAGTGTGCTACATTTGTATAAAAATCTTCATAAACTATATGCACTTCTCTGCCCTATTGCTCACACTCTTTTAGTGACCTTTTCAACATGGAAACATATGATTTCAAATCTACATTGGCAACCTTATCTTCCCCATCAACATCCCTCTCTACTTGCTCAACTTGCACATTAGACTCAAAGTCACTTGCTTCAAACAACTTAAAATGATGGATCCTTTGCATTGGTAATAAAGAAGGTGAAAACTCATCCACAACTATGTCCATATTGCCCTTCAACATAGTACTAGAACCTATTTTTAATTCATGACTTACCTCTTTCTTAGATGGATTTTCTCTTCAATCATCAACAAAGATTCTCCAATATTTGGTGTTATTGTCCTCTCTTGCATTCTTCTCTTCTGAATGATTTGCTTGATAGGCCACTTTACCTTTTTCATTATTGGTAAATGCCAACCACTTTCTTGTTTTGCTCTCTCAAGCAACTATTGCATCTCAAGTTCCATTCTTTTTTCCATTTCTTATTGTCCTCTCTTGCATTCTTCTCTTCTGAATGATTTGCTTGATAGGCCACTTTACCTTTTTCCTTATTGGTAAATGCCAACCACTTTCTTGTTTTGCTCTCTCAAGCAACTATTGCATCTCAAGTTCCATTCTTTTTTCCATTTGCTCCAAAGCTTTCCTAAAATCTGCTATCTCTTGCTCAATATAAATTTGTTTTACTTTCTCATCCTTTTTCTTTATCTCCCTTTCCTCTCTTTTCCTCTCTTGTTTCTTCTCGTTTGGTACCTCCTTACTCTGCAAGTCTCCACTAACGAATCTTCTCAAAATTTTCATTCTTCTTTCTCAAGCAAGTCTCTTTCACCTTACTTCTTCTTGTCTTCGTGATACCTCACCTAGGTTTCCTCCTTTCTTCACTACCTAGTCCTTTAGCATCCAGGTTCTTGCTTGAATCTGCAAAAAGACAACACACAAACTCCAAAATTTATTTTCTTAGACCTTTTAGGCTCTGATACCAATTTGATGCAGAGCAGAGTGGATAACCTCAACACTAACTCAACCAATCAAACTTTCAAATTTGCAAACATCAAATGGTGGGTTTTCATTCATTAGCCCACAATCACCTAGTAGCCTTTTAAAACTGGTTTTCCAATCATAACTCTTAAAGTAAGCATGATCTAAAAAATGTAAAATCACTTTTAGATACCTTTTTCCTCATTTACAAACATACTTCAAAACTAAGGCATAGTCCTTTGTAGGGAAACCATAAAAAATGGACAACTTGCTCTTAAAAACCTAAAACATGGGAATAACAATTTGATGTTTTTTGGTCATAATTTTTTGCGCATACATGATATCACAAATGTAAACATATTTTCAGACACCTATTTGTACCTTATACAACATAACTCAGAATCAAGGTACGTTACCTTGTACAAAATTCTTCAAAAATGGACTATCCTTCTACCAATTAGGCCTAAAACATGAAGAGATCCGACATAGGACATCACCAAAACACTTGCAAACATTCTTCCCTGGACTTTCAATTTTGATGAATTAAAATATACACAATGAAAAACCATTTCACCAATTTTTAGTAATTTATTCCTTGGGAATTGCAAGAAATGCAATTTTCAAGTCCACTAGGAACCCTGGGTAGGGTTTTTGAATGTTTTCACCAAAATGCTTGTAACTTTCTTAATACTCAACAAAAATTGATGAAATAAAAATAAAATGAAATTATATTCACATAAAAACAACCTCCAATTGGTTTTATATCATGAACCAACCGTACAAGGCTGTACCAAGCTATGAAACAACAATTTAATGTTAAGAAATAAAGAAACAATGATGTCTTTTATTGATTTCACTTCAAAAATGTAACCACCAATGTTGGTTTAGAACTCCCCAAGGATATTTAAGCATTTACCAACCATTTACAACTTATTTTCAAACTACAACCATTCTAATTCCTTCATTTACACTTGTGTCTTTTCATATTCCATGTTGCCACATTGACAATATTTTGCAAAATTGACAACTTTAAGCAACTTGACCCACCAACACTCCTAACCACCTAATATGGAATATAACACACCCAACATGGTCTTATATGACCTTATTACATAAAACCAACATAAGAAAACCAAAATTACAACTTACACTTAACCTACTAAACCTAAGGTGCTCCTAAACCAGTGAAGAATTGTGAAAATTACAAAGTGGAAGGATCATGATCGCATCAAAAACATTAAAGATCATAGCTTTGATTATATTATTAGAAAGTATCTGGTAATATGTATCCATTATTTTAATCATAGAATCAATGAGTTTAGAAAAAAAATGATGGATAAAATTTATGAGTTGTTTAGTTAGATTGATGATTAATTCTTTATTACGAAATTCCATAATAGAGGGAATGAACATGTTCATTTCATGTAATGGGTGAAAGACCCTTTTTTTTATGGGTGCTGACCTAATTTTAATATTGAATACTTCATTGATAAATATATTTTAATTATTTTTTCATTACTTGGTTCATACTTGTCAATATGCAAATGAATCATCATATATACACCTACAAGAAATGCAAGACTTCAAATTGTAAATCTAGTTTCCCTGGGTCTCCAATGGACAAAACAATAATATTGGAACTATTGGCTACAATTGACAATGATATTAAAGAAAGATTGAAAAGCTTTCATTTGTAACTTCAAAGAAAATAATATATATAGGAAAGAACATTTGAAATTTTCTTGCAATACAATAAAATGAATAGAGTAGATTATATTGAAATGTTACAATTAACATTATTGCACACTAGCATTCTAATGAAAAGATGACTAGTCAATCTTTGAGTGAATTCTTTTTTGGAACACATCCCACATCTTTAATAAATACACATAATTAATTCTTGATGCATATATTCTTGCAAATTATGAGAGTTCATACATAACAAAACTAGATTGATCATTGACATGAACTTTCAACAAAGTGTAGGAACAATATAAAAGTCTACAAGGGTTGATGAAAATGGTGTAGAAGCTTGGTAATGTTTTTGAACTAGAAGAAAATGGTGTCACCAAGTTGTGCATATTTTTTCTCATTTCCTCTGTAAGTTAACTTAAGAAGAATTGTATTCATAATTACTTCACCTCTATAAAAGAGAACATTTATGCTAAAAGACATGAGTAGTTAGTGAAAGAGATTGAAAAATTTGAAAGTATCATATGTGCATTTTTTCATTGAAAAATAAGTAGTGTTAGATGCACAAGACAACTGAGAGGGGTGGAAAATCAGTTGTATATTAAAACATAAAAACCCTCGTTAACATTTAGATCTTTATTATTCCTTAAACCCTTAATCAAATTTATCTTGAAAGTTAGCAAGAGAAACAACAACACATCAAAAAACCATGCACAATAGAACACCATATTTACGTGGAAAACTCAAGAAGGTAAAACCATGGTGAGGATTATATCACAATATAAAGTAATAGTAACACCATATACAATAGGCTCACTGCCCAAAAGAAATAAAGCTCATTGCTAAAGGACTCATTGTCCAAAAGAAAGAAGATAGAAGAAGGGTTCGTTCACTTCTAATTTGAACTACTAAAAATGCATATTCTCTTATGTTGAAGGTACAATTCCATTGAAGCACAAACAACTCATTCTACAAACTAAAATGTAGACACCTTCTATGCATTGCATCTAGGAGTCATAGGCATTAATCTCACACTCAAATCACCACAATTGATCACTTTTGCATCTTTCATATCACACACACTCACACATTAATCCACATAACAACTTGCCTTGTATTCATACCATCTGTGACCTAAAATAATCTCAATTAGGTTAGTCTTAAGAAAATGTATGCACCTCAACCATGCAATATCAAATAGGTTGGCACCAAACACTTCCATAGTGTAAAGAAGTGAAGGCAGACCATGCCACAAATTTATTGGGAAACAAATCTACACCAACACGCTTCTCAACACTTCCAAAAACAATCATCCTCCATAATTAGTGCTAGCATGTTAGGTGGGCCAAACTTGTACTAACACTAACAAGTGACCACAAACATGCCTCTCCAGGTCCAGAAACATCTTGTGGACCATACAACATCAATCCAAAACATCTCAAAATATTCCACATCATCAAAATATTTGTCACTACTAATGCAACCACCTGAAAATTAAAAACACCTTTATTCTATGGAACCAAACACATTGGCATAGACATCCAACTCATCAAATAACCTTTTGGAATACCACAACACCTAAAAATTCAAGGGAAGGTAAATACAAAAAATATATGCATGTTCCCAGATCCGCAAGCTAAGAACCTTAACCACAAAGCAAAATTATTTCTCCCAGACACCCTATTTCACCATATAGATATACTATCAAACATAACTTTTATTGCAAAACAATCTAGAACCTGAAAATTTGGATATAGAACCTCTGAACACCTCTATTCATCATATCCAAACAATGTAGGCATATATTTAACCTTGAATAAATGTGGAGCATAACATTAAACACCACTTTATCACATTGCACTTTCTTTTATTCAAATTTTCTCAAAAGCACTTGGAAACCAAGTGAACCAATTGCATCAACAATACTACTAACATCTATGCAACACATATGCAATACCTCTCATCAACTATAGAACATCCAATTATCACAAATTATGTAACTATACTAAAGTAAGACATCAATGACAACACCAACAACATTGTGTTGATATCAATATCAACAACTCCAGGCTTCCAACAACTCCAATGTTAGGGGTTGACATCATCAACACCAAAATTATTCCAACACTCTCTTCATAAAAAGGGGTGGCATCAATGACAACACCCAAACAACTCAAGCTTCCAACATGTAGCATGCCCAGAAATTCTAGAGAATCTATCCTTGGAATTTAAAACACACCTCTAATTTCTCTTACCCGGTTTGCCCTAGAATTCACTTGTTGATTAGGTTTAGGGTTCTTCTTTCCAAATGAATGTTCTTTTTTAATTAATCAATATTGATTTGAAATCTTCATTCACCATATTAACAACATTTCCACACACAAATATATTTGTTAGCATTAATATCTAGAAATCCAAAATATAAGCATAATCATAAATGCAAATTAACAAGCAAGAGGAGTGCCATGGGTGGATCCGCCATGAAGCCTTCAAATAAAGCTCAAGAGGTTATCCATCCCAATCCTTCTTGCCTAGTGGCTTAGTACCTGCATACTCCACTCATGGAAACACCTTGAAGACCCTCATCCTATCAAGGAGAGAGGAAATCATGGAATCCTTAAGTAGCCTAAGGTCTACCACCTCCTATTCGCCCAATCCCTAGTCAAGGGACTAAGGGGCTGCAAGGCCCAATCCCTTGTCTAGGGCCTAAGGGGAAGAATCCTGGGTGGGACCCCCAACCTTCTATAACCCAATCCCTAGTCAAGGGCCTAAGGGGCTGTAGGACCCAATCCCTTGTCTAGGGCCTAAGGGGAAGAATCCTGGGTGGGACCCCCAACCTTCTATAACCCAATCCCTAGTCAAGGGCCTAAGGGGCTGCAGGACCCAATCCCTTGTCTAGGGCCTAAGGGGCTGAAAGTGGGGTTTTTAGACAATCTACTTGAACCATGGTTCACCCTTCTTGATAGGGTTACAAGAAAAAAGAAGACAATCTTTACACGATCAGCTATATTTGCATTCATCCAAGATTTATTTCATGCCTATAATCAAATATATCTTCATTTATCAATGGCTCTTAAGTTCATCATTTCCTAGAATAATTCTCATTATGATAATATTAAAGAAAGTATTATATCAATAATCAGATTAGCAATATCAATTTCTTCTATTCAAAATATGCTAAATATTATTGCTAAGTGAGTACATCACCTGATCTGCTATGTCTTCCCATAACTCTTTATTCTTTAATCCCTTTCCTTCAATCTTACATTTGATTGATCATAGGATAAAAACATATATACATAAATATTAATCTATTCCTTTTTATATTAAGATCGTAATTACTTATAAGGCTCAATAATTGTTGCAAGCATCATTATTGCAATGATTATATATATATATATATATATATATATATATATATATATATATATATATATATATATATATCATTTAATTATATATATAATTATTTCTAATTAATTTCAATCTTCCAATAATCACTTCATTTGAATATAATATATTTATATTATATTAACTTTCTTCCCAAATATATTCTTGGCAATAACACTTAATTAAATATATCTCTCATAATTTATCTCATTTCCAATATGTTGCTTTATGAAGATTTTGATGCATTTTCCTATCCTTCTTGCTACCTCTTTTCCTTATATTTATATATCTATATGCCAAGGGATGGGTCCTTTATGAGAGGTATGTCCATTTGAATAGTTGTATCTCTTTGAAACCATGGGATGCCTTTTCTTAATTAAGTTTTATCCTTTTTCAAGGCTGACTTTTAATAAATCTCACCTTTAGTTTTCTCTAATCTCATCGTACCTTTTCATTTCATTAACCCCTCTTTTGAAGCACTCCCTTTTTGATATATGAATCACCGCTTTAGTCTTTTAATTCACTCCTTGGTATTTACTTAAGGATTATTGTTATTTCTGGGAATAGTTGTCTTTAATATTTATAGCACTTGGTTTATATGAAAACAATATTAGTATTTTATATGATAATCAAGGTGATTATGATTATAATGGTGCTTGAATATGTATATAATTTGATTGGTCATAATTATAATGGATTTAATATTTATAGTTTTATATTCGATAATTTTAATATTCTTTATGTTTTTGTTTTATACTAATTATATATATTTTTAATATCTATCATAATGACTATAATATTTAAATTGATCATGTTGATATTTTAATATTATAACGTTAGATATAAATATTATAATTATAATATTATCATCGATAATTATAATTATAATGATATTGAATGGTTAATATTTTCAAATATGTAATTTTTTATCTTAGGGTTACAATTTCGGGGACATGAAAGTCCACCCCACCCAAGATTGCTTGCCCTCAAGCAATCATACTCTAAGATGGGTAATTTTAAGATGTTGCTTCTTGTGGTGATGATATCAACTTTAATGGGAGTTGGAAGTTCTAACCCAAGTGATGGATATTCTAGCTATGAGGATAATATATTGACTAGTATTCTTAAGTTCAACTATTTCTCCTTACTCTCTAAACCCACTAGTTGTGAATTAATATAACTTAAAACCACTTGAATTAAAAATTAAGGCAGACAACCAAGTAACTCAACCAAGTAGGCAAGTAGCTCAACTAGGAAAATGAGTAGCTCAAGTAATAAAGCAACTATCTCAAGCACACGAGCAAGTAGTTGAACCACACAAGTAAGTACCTTAAGCAAGCAAACAACTAGCTCAAGTAACTAAGCAACTATCTCAAGCAGACAAGCAGGTAGCTCAAACATGAGAGTAAGTAGCTCAAGTATGCAAGTAGCCAACTCAACTAGCTCAAGTAGGGAAGTAAGCAGCTCAAGAATACAAGAAGGTAGCTCAAACACGCAAGTAAGTAGCTCAAGTACACAGGAAACCAACTCAACTAGCTCAAGTAGGCAAGTAGGCAGCTCAAGCATGCAAGCAAGTAGCTCAAGTAAGTAGCTCAAGCAAGTAGGCAACCAGCTCAAGCAAGTATGCAACTAGCTCAAGTAGACAAGCAAGTAGCTCAAGAATGTAGGCAACTAGCTCAAGCAAGTAGGAAACTAGCTCAAGTAGGCAAGCAAGTTGCTCAAGCACACAAGCAACCAGCTCAAGAAAGTAGGCAACTAGCTCAAGTAGGCAAGAAAGTAGCTCAAGCATCAAGCAACCTGCTCAAGTAAGTGGGCACCCAGCTCAAGCATGCAAGTAAGTAGCTCAAGCAAGCAAGCAAGTATCTCAAGAAAACACAGGATGACAAGAAACTTGGTTCTGATACCACTATAATATCCCTTACTCGGTTTTCCCTAGAATTCACTTGTTGATTAGGTTTAGGATTTCTTCTTTCCAAATGAATGTTCTTTTTTAATTAAGTAATCTTGATTTGAAATCTGCATTCACCATATTAACAACATTTCCACACACACATATATTTGTTAGCATTAATATCTAGATATCCAAAATATAAGCATAATCATAAATGCAATTTAACAAGCAAGAGGAGCGTCATGGGTGGATCCGCCCTGAAGCCTTCAAATAAATCTCAAGAGGTTGTCCATCCCAATCCTTCTTGCCCAGTGGCTTAGTACCTGCATACTCCACTCATTTAAACACCTCGAAGACACTCATCCTATCAAGGGGAGAGGAAATCATGGAATCCTTAAGTAGCCTAAGGTCTACCACCTCCTATTCGCCCAATCCCTAGTCAAGGTCCTAAGGGGCTGCAAGGCCCAATCCCTTGTCTAGGGCCTAAGGGGCAGAAGCCTAGGTGGTACCCCCAACCTTCTATAACCCAATCCCTAGTCAAGGTCCTAAGGGGCTACAGGGCCCAATCCCTTGTCTAGGGCCTAAGGGGCTGAAAGTGGGGTTTTTAGACAATCTACTTAAACCATGGTTCACCCTTCTTGATAGGGTTACAAGC
This sequence comes from Sequoiadendron giganteum, assembly GCA_007115665.2. NCBI lineage: Eukaryota > Viridiplantae > Streptophyta > Pinopsida > Cupressales > Cupressaceae > Sequoiadendron > Sequoiadendron giganteum. Next base: position 232,670,673 of record CM021107.1, on the reverse strand, counting down.
ACAAAGAAGACAATCTTTACACGGTCAGCTATATTTGCATTCATCCAAGATTTATTTCATGCCTATAATCAAATATATCTTCATTTATTAATGGTTGTTTAAGTTCATCATTTCCTAGAATAATTCTCATTATGATAAGATTAAATAAAGCATTATATCAATAATCAAATTAGCAATATCAATTTCTTATATTCAAAATATGCTAAATATTATTGCTAAGTGAGTACATCACCTGATCCGCTGTGTCTTCCCATAACTCTTTATTCTTTAATCGCTTTCCTTTAATCTTACATTTGATTGATCATAGGATAAAAACATATATACATAAATATTAATCTATTCCTTTTTATATTAAGATCGTAATTACTTATAAGGCTCAATAATTGTTGCAAGCATCATTATTGCAATGATTATATATATATATCATTTAATTATATATATAATTATTTCTAATTAATTTCAATCTTCCAATAATCACTTCATGTGAATATAATATATTTATATTATATTAACTTTCTTCCCAAATATATTCTTGGCAATAACACTTAATTAAATATATCTCTCATAATTTATCTCTTTTCCAATCTTCTGCTTTATGAAGATTTTGATTCATTTTCCTATCCTTCTTGCTACCTCTTTTCCTTATATTTATATCTCTATATGCCAAGGGATGGGTCCTTTATGAGGGGTGTGTCCATTTGAATAGTTGTATCTCTTTGAAACCATGGGATGCCTTTTCTTAATTAAGTTTTATCCTTTTTCAAGGCTGACTTTTAATAAATCGCACCTTTAGTTTGCTCTAATCTCATCTACCTTTTCATTTCATTAACCCCTCTTTTGAAGCACTCCCTTTTTTATATATGAATCACAACTTTAGTCTTTTAATTCGCTGCTTGGTATTTACTTAAGGATTATTGTTATTGTTGGGAATAGTTGTCTATAATATTTATAGCACTTGGTTTATATGAAAATAATATTAGTATTTTATATGATAATTGAGGTGATTATGATTATAATGATGCTTGAATATATATATATATATATATATATATAATTTGATTGGTCATAATTACAATGGATTTCATATTTATAATTTTATATTCGATAATTGTAATATTCTTTATGTTTTTGTTTTATACTAATTATATATTTTTAATATCTATCATAATGACTATAATATTTAAATTGATCATGTTGATATTTTAATATTTATAATGTTAGATATAAATATTATAATTATAATATCATCATCGATAATTATAATTATAATGATATTGAATGGTTAATATTTTCAAATATGTATTTTTTTTATCTTAGGGTTACAATTTCGAGGACATGACAACGCCATTTTATAATGCTAAAGGTAAAAGTATAAAAAAGAGGATTGGCCACATATCATCTATTATGTTAGATACAATCAATACAATGATATTAAAAACCATTCTAGAGAGAAGATGACATTATGCATTCCATTTAAGTTATTGAAGATAACTTGTTAAGTGGCTAACCAAGATGAGTTCAATGTTTCTTGTATATAATGCACATATTGCCAAAGTTGAAGATATTTTTTGTCCTCAAGCTGATGCAAATTGCGGGAGAATTAAGACTTTTCCAATGAGCTTGATGCTTATTGTTATGAAGAGAAGAATAATATAAATGAAATATATTTTGAAATAAAAATAAATTGGCATGAAAAAATGTATGAAATTGGTATTGGTCTAAAACATACAAGAACTTTAAGAAATATGCAAGAACATTTAGACAACACATTTTTGAAACAACCCATCCATGTCTTCTTTATAGACAAGAGTAATATAAATTACAAAAATAGATTTTAATAAGATTAAGTTGGTTTTTGAGGGACCATACTTGAAATTAAGTTAGTTTTGAAACCAGGGTAAGTGCACCAAGATGGTTCCCAAAAAGGGGACTTAAGTGGACAACATTTTTCTGAAATTAGGAAATACTGACCTTGGACGTGAAATTGAGAATACTTACACTAAATTTTTTGAGATGGAACAAAAACAAGGATCGAAGTGCTCCAAGCCTACTTTCTAAACTACTAATTTATTTTTAAAATGTTTGAGATTAAGGGTTCAAAAGAGGGACATACAAAAATTGGTGTTGTTTTTGTCAGAAAAACATAACATAGCAACTCTTGTATGACCCTCATACGGTTATTTTCTTTTTAGTATTTTTAAAATCACAAATTTCAAAAGTTACCTAATAGTATGTAGTTGATACACGATTTTTCTGATAATTTTTTAATGAATATTTGATTTTTTACTAATTTTCGAAGTGGACACTTCCTAAAAAATAGAATTTTGGCCATGCTACCCCTACAAATTTTGGAAAATAATTGATTTTTTTTTTAAATAAAAATTGTAGAATGGAGTCTAGTTTCTAAAAATGTAATTTATTTGAAATTTCGTTGAGCGGTTAATTTATAACGAAAAAAACACCAAACACTGCCTTTTTTCCAAAAAAGAGACATACAAACAAAAGAAATTATGGATGAAAGGCTTAACATTGTTAGAAAGTGAAAAAAATTACATCATTGGATAGCTAAGAGAGAACGTAACATTACCCAGATATTCGATTTGTTTGATATTGAATCACGTGCAATCTTGACGATGAGCACGAACTCGATTATGTGAAATATTGTAGAATTTGCAAAAACACGTCTCTAGTCATTGGGAATGCCCTTCAAGCCTTTGGTTTGGTATTCTAAGGCAAATACCAATCCTAAGGCTTTCGGATTCCCAAAGCAAGATATAACGTGAGTGCATTATAACACACTCGTGTTATATCTCAATTTTGAAATGGTTTTTTGCTTCTGCAAGAAACATGTCAAACAAGACATAACACGAGCGCATTATAACGCACTCGCGTTATGTCCTCCTTTATGTTAAATTCTAGTCTATTGAATGTATGTTGATATATTTGTATGTTTGTATGTACATGTATGCTTGTATGTCATGTATGTATGCATGTATGCATGCTTGTATGTATGTACATATGCCTGGAGTGAGAGGGACTTAGCTAGGTAGGGTGGGAGGGATAGAGGGAGGGAGGGAGAGAGAGAGGGGGGTTGGGAGAGAGAATTGAGAGAGAGAGGGGGGGGGAGAGAGAGACGAAGAGAAAGAGAGAGTTTTGTAGGTGGGGTGTCAAAGGGAGAGACTTGAGAGTGTGTGGGGGTGAGATGGAGAGACTTGAGAGATAGGTAGTGAGAGGGAGTGGGAGAGAGAGGGAGTGTGAGTGAGAGACCTGAGAGGGAGAGGGTGTGGGAGGGAGTGACCTAATAGAGGTATAGAAAGAGGGGGGTAGAATGAGAGGGACTTAGCTAGGTAGGGTGGGAGGGATAGATAGAGAGAGGGGAGAGAGACACAGAGAGAGTTACCTAGGTAGGTTGCCAGAGGGAGAGACCTAAGAGAGAGAGGGGATGGGAGGGAGAGACATGCGAGAGAGGGAGAGAGGGATTGGGAGAGAGTGGGAGTGAGTGGGAGGGACATAGAGAGAGATGGATAGAGGGAGCTAGAGAGGGTGGTAGGGGTTGATTGAATGAGAGGTATGTAGAAAGAGGGAGAGGGTAGATAGAGACAAATTAGAGAGGGTAGGAGAGAGGGAGTGAGGGAGAGGTGAGATGTATAGATGGATAGAAAGTGATAGGGGTTGAGGGTATAGGGTTGAGGGATTAGGGTGGAGAACCTATAGGGTTGATGGTTTCTAGGGTATTAGGGTTTAAGGGTTGAGGGTTGATGGAATAGGGTCAATGGTAGAGGTTATTGGGTTGAGGGTATAGGGTAGAAGGTTTAATATTTTAGGGTGGAAGGGTTAGGGTTTAGGGTTTAGGGTATAGGTTTGAGGGTACATGGTTGAAGGATTAGGTTCAGGTTCCAATGTAAAGGGTTGAGGGTTTAGGGTTTAAGGATTGATGGTTAAGGGATTAAGGGTTGAGGGTTGAGAATTGAGGGTTGAGGGTTTAATGTATAGGGTAGAGGGTTTAAGGGTTGAGGGTTGAGGTTTGAGGATTGAGGATTGAGGGTTTAAGGTTGAGGGTTTGTGGGTAGGAGAGAGGGAGGGAGGGAGAGGTGAGATGTATATATGGATAGAAAGTAATAGGGGTTGAGGGTATAGGGTTGAGGGATTAGGGTGGAGGACCTATAGGGTTGATGGTTTCTAGGGTATTAGGGTTTAAGGGTTGAGGGTTGATGGAATAGGGTCGATGGTAGAGGGTATTGGGTTGAGGGTATAGGGTAGAAGGTTTAATATTTTAGGGTTGAAGGGTTAAGGGTTAAGGGTTTAGAGTTGAGGGTAGAGGGTTTAGGGTATAGGTTTGAGGGTACATGGTTGAAGGATTAGGTTTAGGTTCCAATGTAAAGGGTATAGGGTATAGGGGTTGAGGGTTTAGGGTTTAAGGATTGAGGGTTAAGGGATTAAGGATTGAGGGTTGAGAATTGAGGGTTGAGAATTGAGGGTTGAGGGTTTAATGTATAGGGTAGAGGGTTTAAGGGTTGAGGGTTGAGGTTTGAGGATTGAGGATTGAGGATTGAGGGTTTAAGGTTGAGGGTTGAGGGTTGAGGGTATAGGGTCGAGGGATTAGGGTTGAGGGTCCAATGTATAGGGTAGAGGTTATAGGGGTTGAGGGATTAGGGTTTAAGGGTTGAGGGTAGAGGGTTGAGGGTTTAAGGGTTGAGGGATTAAGGGTTGAGGGTTTAGGGATTAGGGTAGAGAGTTTTCTTAGATTTAAGGGTGTAAGGGTTGAGGGATTAGGGTTTAGGGTAGAGGGTATTGGGTTGAGGGTATTGGGTAGAGGGTAGAGGATAGAGGGTAGAGGGTTTAAGCATTTAGTGTTTAAGGGTCTAGGGTTGAGGGTTTAGGGTTGAGTGTTTAAGGGTTTAAGGGTTTAAGGTTTAGGGTTGATGGATTAGGGTATAGAGGGAGGGATGGATGGATAGAGAGAAGGAGAGAAGAGGAGGGAGGGACATAGATATATGAGGGTTGAGGATCCAATGTATAGGGTAGAGGGTTGAGAATAAAGGGTATAGGGTTGACGACCTGTAGGGTTGAGGGATTAGGGTATTGGGTTGAGGGTATAGGGTTGATGGATTAGGGCTGTGGGTAGATATGGTTAAAGGATTGGGGTTAAGAGTCCAATGTATAGGGTAGTGGGTATCA
>CM021107.1:232510844-232665395 GCA_007115665.2 Sequoiadendron giganteum | reverse complement strand
TAATCTAAATTTCAAGCCTTTGTTTTTAAATAATCCCTTACAAAAATATATACAATGTTGATTGTAGTTGATACACACAAAAAAATTAAAAAATCTTATTATTTATTATTTAAATCCGAAACTTGAACCCTTGTTTTTAAACAGTCCCTTACAAAAAAAAATGCAATGTTATTTATACATGATTATATATTCCCTTAATAAAATAAATACAATCATATTATATAAAATTAAATAAACTTTAATAAATGATCTACTATTTAAATTTTAAATCCAAAGTTCCAACCCTTGTTTTTAAATAATCTTTTACAAAAATATATACATGTTGATTATAATTGATTGTACATTCCCTTACAAAAATAAATACAATAATGATTGTAATTAATGATAACAACTAGTTTCTTTTTCAATTACACAACTTTTTTAATACAATGACTTAAATTTTTGAATATATATCATCAAATAAAAAATAAAATAAAATAAAACCATTATAACACAATTCTTTTCAATATCTTAATCTAAAAAATAAATGCTCACATAAAAACCTTATCAACTAATTAATTTTATTTGTTTCAATACATAGCTGCCCACATCCATCCCTCTAAGTGCATAAATATAAATCAATATAAAATTGCAATATAATAATAAAGTTGGTGTCATTGATTATTGATTTGAAGCATAAATGTTGACGCCCCACCAAAAAGTATGGAGTTTGGCAAGGTTTATCAAATTCCACGTTTGGGTAAAAAAGTAGTTTTAAACTAATACATTGAAAGATAGCCTAAACTAGGTATCATGCTAGTAAGGAAAGTGAAAGCAATATAAATACTTAGGTATAATTATAAAAAAAGAATGATGTAGCTTTCATGATTTTTTTTGTTTAATCTTTTTTTCTTTATATAGGGGAGAGGAGTCGATATGTAAGCACCCAAAACCGCACGGTCTAGTTGGCAGGCCACGTGGACCAATAGCATTTTTAAAAAATAACCCATTATAGAAAAAAGCTAATTAAACAATAAATTATTATTTTTATTTTTTAAAAAAAAAATTTGCCACGTGGAAGGTCCAATTTTGTCCACACGTCGAAAAAAATGAAAAAAAGACCCGTCAACCGATATAGACGCACCTCGGGTGCCACTACCTGTGGGGCTCGGTGTCCGAAGGTGATAGCCTTGCCACATCAACTCTTCCCAGTCCGCCACCCTAACAATCCACTATTGAGCATTTATCACTCGCTGCCACTTCCTATTCCTATCTACAGTCTCAAATAAATGCTGCCACCTCTCCTAAGCTCCACACCACCTCGCGTTTATTCCGAAGCGAACTGCATTGAATGCTCCCAATGCCTCGCTCTTCTCGCCATTCAACCAGCCTTTCATTTTCCCGAGGAAACATTCCATCTTCACTTCTTCGTCGGTACCTGCTTGTTTCGTCGTCTGCAACCTTCGCACTCACCACAACCTGTAATGCTCGGAGACCATATACTGTTTGAGTAGAAGCCAATACAGAGACGGGTAGACGCCACTTACCGAACGTCACTAGCAGCTCCACTTCCGCCATGCAAGCAACGAACGGGTTCCTCATTGCCATGAACGGGTTCCTCGCCTCCATGAACGGGTTCCTCACTGCCATGAACGGTTTCCTCACCGCCATGCAAGCAACGAACGGGTTCCTCGCCGCCATGAAGGTCACCGCAAGCAACGAAGGGGTTCGTCGCGTGTTCGATCCAGGTGAGCTTGCTCACTAAGGCTGGCCGTTGTTCTTCTGTTTGTGTTTGGTTTGCAATTTCGCTTTGTTTTATTGTTTTTTGGTGTTGCAGATTTCGTTTATTTTGTTGAAGTTGAGTGTTTATGAACACTGCATTATTTGTGTTCATAAACACACTAAATCTTTGGAAATTAATCTTCTGTTCAAGCATCTCTTTGTTTATATTAAATATATTAATGCAGTTGGTTGTTTTCTTCTTTCGACATGTAATAATGTTCGTTGTTTATATGGATTTTGCTCTGTAGGGTTTATATTGCAAATATTACGCTCATATTTACCTCATTTCTCTTTCAGTAGGGTTTATTTTGAGAATATAGCACGCATAGTTTACCATTTATGTTTCAGTAGGGTTTATTTTGCAAGTTTTATAGTCATAGTTTTGGGTTATCTTATTCTCATAGGATTTGCATTGACATTGACTTTGCAAATTGTATTCTCACAGGTTCTGCATTATCATTCACTCTGCTTAGCATAATCTCACAGGTTCTGCATTATCATTCACTCTGCTTGTCGTTTTCTCATAGGTTCTGCATTATGATTCACTCTGCTTCTCGTATTCTCATACGTTCTGCATTATCATTGACTCTTCTTAGCATAATCTCACAGGTTCTGCATTATCATTCACTCTGCTTATCGTTTTCTCATAGGTTCTGCATTATCATTCACTCTGGTTATCGTATTCTCATATGTTCTGCCTTATCAATGACTCTGCTTAGCATAATCTCACAGGTTATGCATTATCATTCACTCTACTTATCGTTTTCTCATAGGTTCTGCATTATCATTCACTCTGCTTCTCGTATTCTCATATGTTCCGCATGTGCATGTGCATGTGACTAGGTGTATGTTTATGTGTATGTGACTAGGTGTATGTCTATGTCTTTGTGTATGTTTATGTGTATGTGACTATGTGTATGTGTATGTGTATGTGTATGTGTATGTGTACGTGTATGTGACTATGTGTATGTGTATGTGTATGTTTATGTGTATGTGACTATGTGTACATCTATGTCTATGTGTATTTCTATGTGTATGTGTATGTGTATGTGTATGTCTGTGTATGTGTATGTGACTATGTGTATGTGTATGTGTATGTCTATGTGTATGTGACTATGTGTATGTGTATGTCTATGTGTATGTGTATGTGTATGTGTATGTCTATGTCTATGTGACTATGTGACTATGTGTATGTTTATGTGTATGTGACTATGTGTATGTGTATGTGTATGTCTTTGTGTATGTGACTATGTGTATGTTTATGTGTATGTGACTATGTGTATGTCTATGTGTATGTTTATGTGTATGTGTCTATGTCTATGTCTATGTCTATGTGACTATGTGTATGTTTATGTGTATGTGACTATGTGTATGTCTATGTCTTTGTGTATGTGACTATGTGTATGTTTATGTGTATGTGACTATGTCTATGTCTATGTCTATGTCTATGTGTCTATGTCTATGTCTATGTCTATGTCTATGTGACTATGTGTATGTTTATGTGTATGTCTATGTCTTTGTGTATGTGACTATGTGTATGTTTATGTGTATGTTTATGTGTATGTGTATGTCTATGTCATTGCTATTTACACCTCTGTCAAACCTCCACCATATGCAATACCTGCAATGGAACACTTCAAGAACTCCATTGAATTGCAAGTCAATGTCCTTTTAGTATCCATTCCATTTTTCCTCTTTAGTGCAACTATTGTTATCCCATCTATGTTTGTTTAACATTCTTATTATTCAAATTGATAGGAAGAATGAACATCATTTATACATGATCGAAGTATATTTTATCCATTGAATCAGACTCATCTTTATTCAATTTGTTCTTCTTGATAGATCTTACTCTTACAAGTATAACATTGTTGTTTCAGTTTGTATCATTCAATTATTTTTAAGAGTATGATTTCTTGATGTCATACTATAAGATGCAATTTCTGTTTCCTTGCAAACCTGCCCTTCATCACCTCAGGATATAAGATTTACAATTGTGGACTTATGGTGAAATAAGTCTAATGAACCTAAGATATACCAAACTACTATTCATGATGGCATTAATGGTTTCTCTATTCATCAGTTACACTCAATCTTACATGTATGATTTTGTTCTTACACTTTTTATCAATATTTGATATGTATATGTATATGCATATGCAGTATATGCATATGTATATGCAGTATATGCATATGTATATGCATATGTATGTGCATACATATACATATTCAATTGTATATACATATATGCATATGTACATGTATATGTATATATGCATATGCAAACAAAAAATAAAGTTGTCTTAGATGTAGAGTGGAGCGAATGGATGGAACATGCATAATTTGAAACAACAACACCATTACACTCTACCTTAAGCTATGCATTGTACCTTGCATTCGTTACACTCTCCATTCAAAATGCATTGCATATGCATATACACGTTTACATATACATATGCATATATGTATATGTGTATATATACAACCTAATTGAATGTACGCTTTGTTTGTTGTTCAATTAAAGTGACTATAAATATCGGCCCCTCTCCCTTACAGCTAACTATGATGATGGTTGACTCCTACTTATGCTATAACCATTTCTCATATAGATACTGAAATATAATTTCATACAACATTATCAAATGTATATATAACTTCGAACAACGCTATGGTATAGATGGATGGTTAGTTTGTTCATCCATTAGAATCAATCTTACATGTCTCAATTTTCTATTACACTTTGTATCATTGTTTGATTTGTTTCAATTATAATTAGGGATGTGATAGTATAACATGAATAGGACCACAAAGCCCCAATAAACCATAAGGGCCACTAGAGATTCATTAAAGAAGGATATGATCCCATAGCATATAGGTCTCAATTCTCATATGTGATAGAAATAAAAGCTATGAAGAGGATCCTATCTATAGTTTTTTTCCTTAGAATATTATTTCTACGTTGTCCTTTTAGTATCCATTCCGTTTTTCCTCTTTAGTGCAACTATTGTTCTCCCATTTATGTTTGTTTAACATTCTTATAATTCAAATTGATAGCAAGAATGAACATCATTTATACATGATCGAAGTATATTTTATCCATTGAATCAGACTCATCCTTATTCATGCCTTGGGTATCCCAATTTAGATTAAACATTATAACATGTGTTAATGATAGTCTCATCCAATCTCTTATTCTCACCTAAAATTCATTATCACAATCAACCAACTAATCCTCTACCTCAGGTACATAGTGAAAACAATATCCTAACTACAAAAAATAAGAAACTATTTGATGTCAAAGGGGAAGCAAAACTCAAATAATTGTCTAGCTTATATTACATCATATCTCTTTTCAATATGTTTTGCATTATCATTCACTCTGCTTATCGTAATCTCACAGGTTATGCATTATCATTCACTCTCCTTATTGTTTTCTCATAGGTTTTGCATTATCATTGATTCTGATTTTGGGTAATGCTCCATCAATTTTATATCTGATTTATGTTTGATGTGATCAAGCCTATCTATGGATGAAATTAACCTTACGTTGTGGAGGACCAGCGTATAGGTGTGGGCCCCAATGAGTGCATGTCCCATTGCACATTACGGCCCCCGCTTACGTATTAGGGGAGAGGAGCCGATACGTATGCACCCAAAATCACACTGTCCACATGGCAAGCCACGTGGACCAATAACATTTAAATGAAAAAAAAACCCATATCCTTCAATAAGTCTGTAATGCAAATGTTTCTATCTTTTCTTAGGTGCCATTGGTTATTTTGGGGGTGTTATCTTTTGCATAGGTTATTTTCCATCATATTAGTCATCCAATTATTGTACCTTAATTTTGTGTCTTGGAAATATATGGGGGTTGTTCTATATTTTTTAGGTTCTGCTTCATCAACATAGACATAGACAAATACATAGGCATAGACATATACATAGACAGATAGATAGACATATACATACACATATACATAGACATATGGATATGTATATCAGATATAAAATGCACACATAATTGTAATTATTTTGAAACAAAACAATTACACGCTAGCAGCCAAACATCATGAAGTGTATCCAACTTGTATATGCTTAAGGTCTTTGCATCTTACTTATATATATATATGCATATGTATAGACATATTCATATACATATACATATGTTTATGTTTATGTATATGTTTATAGATTACCATAGCTTTGTATTTGAATCTGTATATGTTTATGTCTATGTATGTGTGTATGTAAATCTATGTATATGTGTAAATAAATCTATGAATATGTATATGTTTATGTCTATGTATATGTCTATGTAAATCTGTATGGATATGTAAATATGTATATGTGTATGTCTATGTCTATGTGTATGTCTATGTGTATGTCTATGTTTATGTGTATGTGTATGTATATGTGTATGTCTATGACTATGTGTATGTGTATGTCTATGTCTATGTCTATGTCTATGTTTATGTGTATGTGTATGTGTATGACTATGTGTATGTCTATGTCTATGTGTATGTCTATGTTTATGTGTATGTGTATGTGTATGTCTATATTTATGTCTATATGTAAATATGTATTTGTATATGTAAATGTGTATGTGTGAATGTGTATCTCTATATGTAAATGTGTGTGTGTATAGATGTGTGAAGAGGTCTTAAGTGGACAACCTTGCCACGTCTACTTCTCTCAGTCAGCCACCCTAACAATCCATTGCGTCGCATTTATCACTCGCTGCCTCTTCCTATACTTCTCTACAGTCGTGTTTAGTTCACTTATGTCTATGTCTATGTCTATGTCTATGTCTATGTATATGTCTATATTCATAAATTCAAACCTGCAACAATTGTATCTTTTATATGTGCCATTTATTAATTTGGGGGTGTCAACTTTATATGGTGTGCACCTATACGCCGGTCCTCCACAACGTCAAAAAAAATTCATCTATAGATAGGCTTGATCACATCAAACATATCTCAGATATAAAATGCACACAAGTTAGCATTAATTTAAACAAGGTGCCAACTCAACAACTTTGAAACCCATCCAACCCATCTTTGACCGACTGGCGAACCCATTACAAGATTGTTTCCCATCGTAGCATAACCAAACCAACACGCAAATGCATTCGCCTGTCCCGTCTACCATGAGATCTACAACACGTATTAGCTTCAATCTATCCCATCTTGCCAAGCAGGGTGCGCACTTATTGGAGCCAAACGCAAATATCCCACCGGCATCCATTTAACACTCCTGTAAGGCCGCCATTATTCAAAACAAAAGCATGGAAACAATTTCAAAGAATCCACCAAACCAATCAAGTCAAGAATTAAAGGCTGAAATCAATCAAATCTCCAATTCATACAAAACAAAACTCAAATTCAAAAGAGGATAGCAAGTTATTTCACCACACCAAACAACCATCAATCAAATTCAAATAATTCCCAATTCAAATAGCCGTGAAAACCTTCAAGTATTCACATGTATTACCATAGATCAATATTGAGCACTAAATCTTTCTTACAACATGTATTTAAGGGACTTGGTTTTCCCAAGGCCTTTCATGCTTGCCTATGTAACACTTCACATAGATTACCATAGCTTTGTATTTGAATGACTTAGGGGACTTGGTTTTTTGAAGGCTCGTCATGGTTCCCTATGCAACACTTCACAATTCGAATGGAGTTGTGGACCCGTGCAGCATAGGTTGCCATCAAACGAGTGTTCATAAAATCAAGTCTCCCTAAAACATGTCTCTATTGCTTAGTTGATTGAAATGATGAAGCATAACCTATATGTATATTTGTATGTCTATGTTTTATGTATATACATGTGTGGCCTATGTAGCACTTCACATAGGTGTCCATAGCTTTGTATTTAAACGACTTAGGGGACTTGGTTTTGTGAAGGCTTCTCATGGTTACCTATGCAAAACTTCACAATTCGAATGGAGTTGTGGACCCGTGCAACATAGGTTGCCATCACCTATGAAAAATTTAACACCCCCAAATTCATCAATGGCACCTGAAAAAGATAGAATAGTTGCACGACTTAATTTTATACAAATATGTATATGTGTATATAGATATGTATATGTATGCATATACATATACATATCTATATACATATGCATATGTATATGTATGTGTATGTATGCATATATATATACATATACAATATATGTATGTGGATGTATGCATATATATATGTACATATGTATATGTATATGTATATGGAACCCGTTCATGGTGGCAAGGAACCCATTCGTTGCTTGCATGGCGGAAGTGGAGCTGCTGGTGACGTTCGGTAATTGGCGTCTACCCATCTTCGTATCGGCTTCTACCCAAACAAGATATGGTCTCTAAGCATTGCAAGTTGTCATGAGACGGCGAAGGTTGCAGACGATGAAACGAGCAGGTACCAGCGAAGAAGTGAAGATGGAATGTTTACTCGGAAAAATGAAAGGCTGGTTGAATGGCGAGAAGAGCGAGGCACTAGGAGAATTCAATGCAGTTCGTTTCGGAATAAACACATATGTATGTAGATATGTATTTGCATATGCATATGTATATGTATATAGATATGTATATGCATATGCATATACATATCTATATACATATACATATGCATATGCAAATACATATCTACATACATATACATATACATATAAGTATGTATATGCATATGCATATGCATATGTCTAATATGTATATGTATATGTATGCATATACATATGCATATGTCTATGTATATGTATGCATATGCATATGTATATGCAGTATATGCATATGCATATGTATATGCAGTATATACATATGTATATGCATATGCATATACATATGTATATACTGCATATGTATATGTATAGGTTGGTTGGAATAAAATTGCTGGGTGGCGTGGAGCTTAGGAGAGGTGGCAACATTTATTTCAGACAGTGGATAGGAATAGGAAGTGGCGACGAGTGATAAATGCTCAGTAGTGGATTGTTATGGTGGCAGATTGGGAGGAGTTGACGTGGCAAGGCTGTCACCTTCGGACGTCGAGCCACATAGGTAGTGGCACCTGAGGTGCGTCTGTATCGGTCGACGGGTCTTTTTTCCATTTTTTTCGACGCGTGGACAAAGTTGGACCTTCCACGTGGCAAAATATTTGGAAAAAGGAATAGAAAATGACAAAATGTCAATGAAGAAGCAAACATTTGAAACAAAAACAATGACACATTGCAAATTACATAGAACACACATTGCAATATGATCCTAATACATTGCAAATCAAAACAAAAACGATGCATCTGTAATTCTCATATATTTAAAAATGTCAACGAAGAAGCATACATTGCAAATTACATACAACACTTTTTCGAATCTGATCAGATTACTTCACAAAACAAAATAATAACGGTCAATCTGTACTTATCAAAAAATTACAATTGTCCACAATTTCGGTGCATTTGTAAATATCAATACTTCTAAAGTCTATGAAACTAGCATTTGTAATCTAGCTACTGCTGTTGTGAAAAGGATCTTGGCTGGTTGGGGTGCCAATTGCCATGTTCTCGTCCCCTTCCAGTCGACGGGGATTGCTGCATACATGAGTGGGACTTGGAGTGGTAAATTGGGTGCAAGTGACATGTGTTGGGGGCGGTGGTGAAGACATGTGTACATCCTGAGTGCCAAATTGATATGGATATTGACTGCCCCTAAAGTCAGATTGGGAGAGGCTTGAATAATTCATTGCTGTGGAGAATTGAGGGATATTAATGTTGAGAATATCACGGAAGACTCCATTACTTTGAGACAACGGATTAGAAGTGCTCCTTAACCGCCTCTCTCTCTGTAAAGCCCTCTGTGCCTCCTCAATCTCTTTTTCTTTTCGGTCTTGTTCCTTGTGAAGCTTCTCTTGCTCCTTTTTTGCATCTCTATCCTTTTTTTGTTGTAATTTTTGCTGCTCTTTTTCTTTTCGCAGTATGTCCTTCTCAATTTTGGCATTCTCCTTCAACTCCGCTGCCACAATTCTTGCTTCCCTTTTCTCTGCATTTTGTTGTCTCTTTCTTGCTTTTATCTCCTCCACCTCTTTCTTCCTTTGCTCTTGCTCCATTAACAGCCTCATGTAGTCATCTGTTGTCAACAATTGAGACTGTCTACTGATCCGAATTGCACCTGCTTTGGATTTCATTTGACGGACAGTGTGCACAGGCAACTTGAGGAACTTGCTGATGTGCGGAATTGTTTGTGTTTCTTGTGTCCCATCTGACTATGTGCCAATGACCTCCTCGACTACCTGTGAGCCCTATGGTACATCTTCATTGGCTTGTAAATCTGAATTGCAAGAAGGAGCATAGTAATGGACAACTTGAGAAAGGTCAATTTTTGGTGGTGGTGATGGAAAAGTATAGGTATCCTCTTGTTCTGGGACTTCCAAATGAATGCCCAAGTTCATTGCTCCCTCAACCAACTAGGATGGTTGGCTTCATTGTGATGGAAGATCTAAACTTTCGCTGAATTGATCAACAGTCCTGTCCACCATGGGAGGGGTGTGTTCATTAACCACCACTTGTGCAATTGATTCAGCATGACATGTATGAGGTGAGTGCTGTGTTTTTGTTGTAGGTTGCATGTGTCCATCTGGAAGAGTGGACTGCAATACTGTGACATCATCACTTGACACACCAAGTCCAGAAAGGCTGAGAATGTTTTCAACTGCGTCAGCATCCTTGCTGACCACAAATGTCTCACTTGGATGCATGTCGTTGACAAGTGCATCGGGATTCAGCGGCCATATACCAGTCCTTCTAAACCCAGCCTTGATGTTGTCAACTGTCAAAACTCTTTGCATTGCTTTGCTGCCTAACATTGCAAGTTCTCTCCTCCTCACTTCAATGTTTGGAAACCTTGACAAAAATTCTACACGTTCTGATTTGAAGTAAGCTTTGAAAGGTGCAAACACACTCACATCCAATGGCTGTAGCTTATGTGATGTGTGTGATGGCAATGTTAAAAAATCTATATCGATATCTCTTGCTTCTTGGATGGTTTCGAGCGCTACGTGGCTTCCATGGCCGTCAAAGATCAGCAAGACCCTGTTCGTGGGCGAGACACCGCCTGGAATGGAGGTTTTGAAGTGGGTCAACCAATCTATGAACAAGTCTTTGGTCATCCATGCATGTGGCTGGGCTGCCATGCAAGCACTTGGTTCACAATCTATGATGTAATTATCTATGTTCGCACTCCCCTTGAACAAGTAGAATCCTGGAATGCTCTGCGTGGCAGCATTGACACAACATAGAATGGTTATCCATTCACGACTCTTTGGGATAATGTAAGAGACATTCCTGCTACCTTTTCTTGCGAGCACCTTCATGGACCCATTTTTGCCTGCTTGGATGCCAATTTCATCGCAATTCCATATGCGATCAGGACCATATGGCATGGCTTTGTATGCTGCAGATAGTGTTTTGTAGAATGCATCTACAACATCAGGTCTAAGATTGAATGCCCTATCTTTGTCTAGGCCTTCAACAGTTCGTAATGTGAGTTGAGGATGTCTCTGCTTGAAGCTTGTCCACAAGGACTTCCCTGGGAAGCCATTGGTGAAAGGGTTTGGCCTATTTTGACATATTTGAGCAACCTTAGACTTAAGATTGACTATCTCAAGACCATGACCAATATCAGCCATTTGCTCGCACCATTCCACAATGCGATTTTCTTCCTCTTCTGTGAGGACTGTTGGCGGACCTTTCTTGGAAGTTGTTGTTAGCCCCCCTAGCCATTTGGACAGTGTGGCTGTTGGGATTGACCACTTTTTGGAAGCCCCCCTTATCGACATGTCATTCTCTTCAACGTCATAGAGTGCCCTTTTCATGTCATCCTCAGACCACAGCTTTTGTACTTGTTTTACCTTCTACGGTATTTGAGGTGTAGTAACCTCAATCTACGGTATTTGAGGAGTAGAAACCTCATCTACTTGTGCAACATGATCTATTTCAGGGGGGAATTTGCATCCTCGTTTCTTAGCAGGCAACCTTGTCATGGTTCTTTTCTTTTTTTTGTTCCCAGTACGGGTCACCACTGCATTGCCCTTGGCCATCTACACAGAATAATTAGAATCAAAACAGTGATGCTTGAACAAAAAAACAATCACTTTGTAATGCAGAACATATGAGAATATGATAAGCAAAGTCAATGATAATGCATAACCTATGAAACATAAATGGTAAACTATGAAATACATCTTTGTATATGTATGAAGAGAGTGTAAACTATGTGTAAACTATGAAATACATCTATGTACCTATGATGCTTGAACAGAAGAATAATTAGTTTGTGATGTAGAACATATGAGAATATGATAACCAGAGTAAATGATAATGCAGAACCTAGGAAAGATAAATGGTAAACTATGAAACACAAATGCTTTAACAATTATCTTTATATGTATGAAGAGAGTGATGCTTGAACAAAAGATTATTTAGTTTGTGTATGTGTTATATTTTTAGTTTCTTGCATTTCAATTGAGATTATCTTCTGTAACAGGAGTTTGTTATCTTGAGTTATCTATTCTGGAGTGAGCGACATAAGGAAGTAGAGGAGTAAGAAGCACAAAATTACAAGCTATGCAAGGGAGTTAGAGTTTAAGAACATCTCATAACCTTTTAAGCGTTTACAACATTAACATTCTCATGCATAGGAAAGTGAAAACCACACTCATGTTTGAACAACAGAAACTTTAGAGACTGATAATGTAGAAGATATGAGAATAAGATATCCAGAGTGAATGACAATGTAGAACTGAAAGAAGAATAAGATAAGTAGAGTGAATGATAATGCAAAACCTGTGAGATTATGCTAAGCAGAGTCAATGATAATGTAGAACCTATGAGAATAATATAACTAGAGTGAATGATAATGCAGAACCTATGAGAATAAGATAATCAGAGTGAATGATAATGCAAGACCATTGAAACAGAAATGGTAAACCATGACCAATATGTAACATATAAACGATAATGCAGAACCTATGAGACTACGATAAGCAGAGTGAATGATAATGCAAAACCTATGAGACTACGATGTGAGACTACGATAAGTAGAGTGAATGATAATGCAGAACATATGTAACATAAATGTTAAACTATGAGTGTAATATTTGCAATATAAACCCTACTGAAACAAAAAGGGTAAACTATGACTGTAACATTTTCAATATAAACCCTAGGGAAACAGAGATGGTAAACTATGACTGTAATATTTGCAATATAAACCCCAGGGAAAGCCTTAAATGGTAAACCATGACTGTAATATGTGCATTATAAACCCTATGGAACACTATGCTAACCTATGACTGCAATATTTTCAATATAAACCCTACAAATACATAAAGAAACATGTAATATGACTGTAATGGGTGTAATGAAGATCAATATGGATGCTGTTAATGGCTGTAATGAAGGACAAGTGTGAAAAGGAAAACCTGATACAATATGGATGCTGGTGCACTGGAATCTGAGTTGTTGCCTCCCCTTGATGTTAACTCGTTCAATTATGTGCTTGTCACTCCTCATTTTCTAATGTCACTCACTGCAGAATAACTAAATACTTGTTGGTTTTCACGGTTATTTGAATTGGGAATTATTTGAATTTGATTGATGGTTGTTTGGTGTGGTGAAATAACTTGTTGTCCTGTTTTGAATTTGAGTTCTGTTTCGTATGAATTGAAGATTTGATTGATGGTTGTTTGGTGTGGTGAAATAACTTGCTATCCTCTTTTGAATTTGAGTTCTGTTTCGTATGAATTGAAGATTTGATTGATTTCAGCCTTTAATTCTTGAGTTGATTGGTTTGGTGGATTATTTGAAATTGTTTCCATGCTTTTGTTTTGAATAATGGCGGCCTTACAGGAGTGTTAAATGGATGCAGGTGGGATATTTGCGTTTGGCTCCAGTACGTGCGCACCCTACTTGGAAAGATGGGACAGATTGAAGCTGATACGTGTTGTAGATCTCATGGTAGACAGGATAGGCGAATGCATTTGCGTGTTGGTTTAGTTATGCTACGATGGGAAACAATCTTGTAATGGGTTCGCCAGTCGGTCAAAGATGTGTCAGATGGGTTTCAAAGTTGTTGAGTTGGCATCTTGTTTATTTTCTGTAGTTGTGACTAATGTGAAAGTGACGCCTGTATTGGTGCGAAAATTGGGTTTAATAGTTTACGGGGAAGGGTGCATGTCTTAGTGTTTGGGCTGTTTTAATTCCATGTCGGAATGGTACTTGTTCAATGTCAGATACAAGTTGGATACACTTCATCATGTTTAGCTGCCACCGTGTACTTGTTAAGTTTTTAAATTAATGCTAACTTGTGTGTATTTTATATCTGATTTATGTTTGATGTGATCAAACCTATCTATGGATGAAATTAAGCTTACCTTATGGAGGACCAACGTATAGGTGTGGGCCCCAACGAGCGCATGCCCCATCGCACGTTCGGGCCCCCGCCTACGTATCGGCTCCTCTCCCCTATATTACAGACAAAGTAGCCTTCGTTGCTTTTTAGTATCGCGTTGAAGATCTCGTTTAAGAAAGCAGAGAGTAGAATGAAGTGGTGTGTATAGTTGTGCGTGTGCTGTCATGGAAGTACATGTCTTGCTGCGGTCTTTATATCTTCAATGACATATCTCTTCAATCACGTTTACAGCTTTTAGTTTTGCAAAACTACAAGCTCTTCAATCACGACAGTTTCTTGTCCTATGGCGGCATCTTTTAAAGCGACGCACTTTGTGTAAAAAATATTCTAAGTTTTCCATATCTTTAGACAGGTCCTACAGCAACAAACGTACATAGCAATTAAACTCAGTCAAGATTTCTTAGTACTTAAGTAAACATTTACCCTTATAGAGAGAAATATATTACGGACAAAGTAACATTCGTTGCTTAATGCTTTACAGTATCGCGTTGAAGACCTCCTTTGTTGAAGAAAACAGCGAGCAGAATGAAGTGAGCTGTATTTTTGCGTGTGCTGCCATGGAAGTACATGTCTTGCTGCAGTCTTTATCGTTTATTTGTAAAGCTTTGTTCATGGTGATCTATCTTTCTGCCTTCACTCTCTTTGTGACGGTGGATGTGGTGAAGGCATTCAAGAAACGGGAGCATTGGGTGCCAGGGAAGGCTCTTGTTCTGAGTGCCCTCACCATCAATGTTCTTACCTTCGTCGATACAACCACTAATTATTCTGCATCCAACCAATTCGAAGAGCTAAGATTCGTACTTCACGACCAGCTTCTAATAGATGGTGGGAGACTTAGCATCTGTGTATTCATAGGATATCTGCTACCTGGAATGGTAGGGTCTCGCTCGGGAAACGACTTGAGGCTCATTGCGGCTTTTGCAATAAGCCTTTTCGGCCAACTTCTAACTGAAGTCCACAATGTTTTTGATGACAAAAAGATCTTCAAAGATTACATTAGGGAGAGGACGCACGAAACTTTTTTCCATTGGTTCATTCTATCCAGTAGCGTGTTCTTCGTCTCACTTATATTTCTTATTTGCGCATCATGCTCCACAGTTTTGGCCGGTTACACCATTCGTAACATTCTGAGCAAGAGGATCCCCGTAATCTTGGGTGGAGATGAAAAGATGGTAAGCGGAAGTGGAGACCCAGAAATCCAGAGCACTATAGATTTGAAGAAATGCTGGAATGATTTTGAAGAGGAGATATTCAAGTCATGGATTGTGGCTCGTGCTTCTCAGCCTAATTATGTTATTTCCAGGTCAGTGGTGAATTCAGCAGCTGCACTGGGTGTTTCTCTCTGCGTCATATCATTTATACTTAAAAGCAGATGGCTGCATTTGAATTATGACAAAACTTTGCACTACCTTATGAAGGGCAAACAATTACTATTGTTTGAACTGTTTGCAATGTGTGGTTTCTTCCTCGTTGGATGGGCTGTCATATGCTGTAGATGGATCACCACTCTAATCTATTTTCCCAAGCTTGCAAAAGGGACATTCAGCTTTAGGAGATACTTTTGTGTGGAGGAATTTTGGACCAGCAGCATCGTTGAGGTGATTCACATCTACGACATGAAAGCATCTCCTCTTTACCAGCGGCCGAATGATATAAACAGCTTGCTCACCATGGTAGCTGTCACAACGCGCTTACACAAGCTCCTTCACCTTGTTTGTGCTCTTCAGATATGTGTGGTTTTTCTTAGCAAATATTCTCAGTTTCTCGTTGAGTTGGTCTTTTCTAAAGTCTTTGTGAGCTGGGCGCATAATAATAATAATAAAGAGGGCGGTAGATTCCTAGTTTCAGGTCGACATTATGAGGGCTTTGCAGACATTTTGGAGCGACTCTGTATGCCAGGCGAAGATCCAGCTTTTCTGTGGAATGCCAACAGAAGCTCTATTACTCAAGTACAACTTCTAATGAAGGATGGCCGTGATAAAGGTAAGGAGTGTAATATTCTCATCTCAAATTCTGATCAGTTCTCTCTTCAATCCATTGAACGAGGGTATCAGCTAATGGATAAGCTTAGAAGGGAAAAATTGCCACAAGTTACAAAGTATTTTCCTAGCCTAAACGAGCCCTGTTGGACGATGACATCAGTATCCTTACTCCATCTTCTCATCCAACTGGATGGCCAAAAGTCTGACCGCCTGGTCAGTGCTGTAAAAGCTTGCCGTCAAGCGTGGGATCTACTGAACTTAGTGGATTATACCCACATAGAAGCTGACAAATTAATTGGATTCAATCTTCTTGAAAATCTCAATACAGAATCCCATCAAGTAAGCGTGGCCGCTGAAAAAGAATTCTGCCGACTACAAGCACTTTATGAAGATCTTCCCATTTCAACTCAAATTAAAACTGCTACTGAATATTTAAACGAGCTGTCCAAAGAAGCTGTGGCTGTGCTCAAAACCCATATGCTAGTAGTACATGAAGGCCAAAACGATGACTTGATCCACAGAAAAGCAGCTGCGAATTTTGATTTACATGATTCCATGAATTTGCTGGAAATAGCACCAAAATATAGCCTCCATAAACTGTGTAGAGTAGTGGAAATGGAGGCTGATACGGTTGATGATCTGGCTGGTTGGACAGAAAAATCGTTGAGAAATGTTATTGCTGGCTGCCTCTCAAAACTACCGCATATACTGATCAAGTATTCTCGGCGATTGGCACAAGAGTTCGATGAAGATAATTTGTGGAAAGTAATTTATCTAGCTGGGAAGGCCAGAGGAGTCATGGAAAACGCTGGATTGCAGCTAATTTTGAGAGTCAAGCAAATTGAAGAGGAAACTGAATGGACTGTCGAGACAACTCAATTTGAATCAACCCCTGAGCAGGTACATAAATAGTCTTGATTCTATCATCTATGCCACTTATTAAAGCACAACAGTAGATATTAAAAAAGTTGTTTGGTGTGTATTATATCACGTCTATCTTGTGCTTGCATCGATGTAATTTGTAAGTTTGGTATTATTGCTTAATTTGATGTGTGATCTTTAAGAGAGGAGACTGGTTAAGGAATGCAAAAGCAACTAAAGGCTTTATGGGTCTTTAAATAAATGTGTGGCTGCCCCATTGTAGAGTAGGGCACAAGATGAATTTTGCAATATATTCAAAGATTTTACAATATACTCATGCTTATGTCAAGGTCACATTTTCTTGATTTTTATGTTAATTGGACAATCAATTTTATTAATGTAGGGAGTCTCATAAAAGAATTTAATTTTGTAAATCTTGAATAGTTTTTGAAGGTTTATACACAATCTTATTATTAAACTAGATGTTTTAAGTCTTGCAAGTTTTAATGCTGTTACATTTATTTAATATTAATAAAATGTTATAAATATTGAACTCTCATGGAAAAGAGTATCATATATGGAGGGAATCTTGAGATTTCATAGTTAAAACTCTCTACCATTAGTCTTATGATGTTTTCTGATTTGTTTTTTATTTGAATGTTGATTTGCAAGATAAATGCAATAGACAAATAACAATGACAACCAATAGAAATTTTTGCAATATAGATAAAACAACTCTTTTTGAAAAGATCATGCACTAAAACTATTCCAGAATCATTCCAATCATAATATTTTGTTTTAAAAGATGTTCAAACAACATATTAATGACCATACAATAATCAGAATGACATTTGGGACATACCCAAAAGCTGTTGTTATAAAATTGGAATTTTTTGGACTTGGACCAGCAACTTGAAAATACAATAAAACATTAATTTCTCCTCAACACCTTGTTAGTTCACTCCTTTAATGATTGTTGAGTGTTTCTCCACCCTAGACACCTCCAAAGACCCCCCAAAACTACTCCCAAACTAGGCACTTGGCTTCATAATCCTCATGCCCCCTAGGTAGTTGTACAACCTATCAAGGGGAAGTAAAACCATAAAGAAAAGATTTGAGACTAAAAATAATGCCTTAAAACTGTTGCTCACCCTTCTCTAATCATCTCATCATATTCTGACTTGAAACCCCTTGAAAAGTCAATGAAATCAGAGCAATGAAACTCCAAGTAGCTCCAAATGAAGTTGCCTATAAACAAACCCACCAAGACCAATCTTTCACAATCAAAATGGATGATCCTTGCAAGGGTTTTTGTCCTTACAAATCTTCTGGTATAAAACTTGTAAGTTCTCCTCAAGAAAAGTAGTCAAGCCCTCCCCTCAAAATGAGCTTCAAAAAATCCTTTTGTATGGTTCCCAAAATCCACACCCTATCTTGGAGAAATACCATAATTTATTTTATTTAAAAAATTCTCCTTATGTTCCCACTTAGGCGTCCCATTTAATAAAGCAAAATATTTGACCTTTTAAAAAATTCCTTGTCTCTCCAAAAATTCACCTTTCAAAAGCATTAAAATAACATATTTAAGGGTTTGTGCAGGATCATGTGGAGACAAACAATGGCAATGTTACAAAAAAACATGACATGAGAAAGGAAAAATCCCGAAATTCACGTTTAATTTTTCACTTGGATTGGTAAAAAGTATATTTGATATGGTAAACACCAAAGCAAAATGGATATCCGTTATTAATCAACAAATACAAATATCCGTTACTTAACCTAATAGATAGATATCCATTATTGAGACACTTACAATTGTTTAAAGACCAAACACCATGTATAGTAATTATTATAATAATAATTGTTATATTATTATATACTATTTAATAATAATATAATATTATATATTATATAATAATATATTATTAATATATAATGATTTTATTATTTTGAGTAAGCACGACCTTAGGGGGTGGCTCCCTGGATTATAAAGAGAAATAAAATCAATACATCAATGGGTGCCAGAAGTCCCAATAGACCACCAATCCCCCAACAAAGAGATGCTCCAAAAGAGTAGGGGAGTGAAAGGCCCCAAGAGGAATTTACATGAGAAACAAAACCTCAAAGACCATCTCTAAGTCGTGCCAAGGCCAAAGCCACCAGCATCTCACGCATACCAACCACAAGACTGATGAAGGTAGCACAAAAAGTGACCAACAACCATATGCCACCAACATCAACCATCTGTCCCATAAGAACATTGGAAAAACAAGGTACACGAGACCCACCGATCTCACCCAACTCACCACCATGCATCATCCCAAATGTAAAATCAGGCCCAAAACAATATAAAAATTATGTTACAGCTGCTGAAAAACATGACAAAATAGAGCAAAACTGAGATATAGCTGAAGAAACAATTAATCTATCTTTTATTATATTCAATCCAACAATGTACATTCATCATTGTGTCTAGCAGATATCTGAATGTTGTGTCTACCAACAATCCAAATGCTGTACCCATCAGCTCTCTACAATCACATATATATAGCTACAATATTCTTGAAGCCTAGAAGCTTCTAGTTTTCTAAATAATTCCAAAACCCTGGAATGTTCTTTTTTACAACAGCTATTAGAATGTTCTTTTCTAAAACAGCTTCAGGAATATTCTAGCTTATAGAAAACTCTAAAAACATTCTACCATTTTCTAAACAATCTTAACCCTTAACACCAAATGCCAGAAGGAAAATGGCACCCATCACAAATCGAAGAGCATGCCAAAGCATGAAATTGAGAATAATGAGTATAAGAAGAAGATTGCAACATAATTCGAAAACCTTTCTCTTTGTTTAAAATCTTGTTGAGTTCATCATAAATTGAGTGGTCGGTCACCGAAGACTCTGACCCCAGACCATTCGCTCCCAAGTTGGCAAGACAATCAGCGGTGCCATTAGCCTCTCAGTAAACATGCACAATCAAAAAGTTTAAATTATCGAGGTATACCCAAGCACGTATCACCAACTTCTCAAGCTTCTAGCTAACACACCCCTTCTTTCGAATGCCATTAATACACATAAAAGAATCCCCTTCTATGCCAATATCCTTCTAATTCCTTCTAACACATTCCTCCAAACCTCTAATTAGTGTCGAATATTTTGCATCGTTGTTAGATGAAATCCCATTAGACACAACAAGAGCCCATGCTACATCACCCTTCTCATCCCGTAATATGCATCCCAATCTAGCACAACCAAGATTTCCCCTTACAATGCCGTCACAGTTTAATTTCAACTGTCCTCAAGGGGGACAGCCATTTAGCATGCCGTCTCATCGCCTTCCCATCCAATACACCTGACGAACCAAATTCCATGGGTACCTTAAGCCCAGCCTAGCATTTCCCAATTTGATCATCCCAAACTGAAAAAACCTTTGAATGCCTACCATACAGCTTGTTGTTAAGTGTTTCAATTAGGGAAGATTCTATCTTCCTTTTTAGTGCTTACATAAAAATTTCCTTATCTCTGAGAATTGCTAGTTTTGCTCCTTCCAAATCTACCACACCATTAAGGAAGGAGCACACTCCCAAATACTCCCCCAAAGATTACTTTTGTGCAGACATGGCTAGCCCAAAATGAAATCAGAAAAATGCTCATTCTGAGGCACAAACCAGCATAATTTCCCTGGCAACCAATCCCAACATTCTGAAGCCACAATCCAATTGAAGAGCAAGCGATCACATGTTTCCTCTGCTTGTTTGCACATGATACACCTTAAAGGATCCATAATACTGAACTTCTGAAGCCTACCACTGGTAAGGATCCTATGATGAATTTCAGTCCACAAAAAGGCTACGGCTTTGGGGAGAGTGCTGCTACCCAGCATAAATCCTTGCGCCAATTTGAGTTTTCCCTTACAACATGTTGAATTTGGTATCCCAATCAAACATAATATTTTCCCCACCTCGCCCCACACCACACAATCAAATCTTCCTTGTCGATTAGCAGAATTTTACATTCAATCAACAAATTTGTGAAACGATTTTTAATATCTTCGTCGACACCCAAGTCATCCAGCTTTAACCAATGCAATATCTCCAAACCATTGCTTATATATATTTTCTAATGTAATCAGCTACTCGTGTGCCAACACACTCAGAGAGGATGCACCTTATATCACCAAATTCTGTAATATCCCTCAAGGGAGGGTGTCCCTCCCATGAATAAGTCCAGAAATCCATCGAAGTTCCATTGTTAATGCTCCATGTTACATGATCAGTTATGATACATGGTGACTTTCAGACATGTAATTTGAAACAACAGAGTCGAGTGGGAGGTTCACAATAGTTACAATCCTCTTGGGCTCCACCGAGTCGAGGTATTGCACTGCATCAACTTACACCAAGGTCGATATGGTGAGGAAAGCATCTGAACCAAATAAGCTTCGCACCAAAAGCCGAATTCTGCAATTGTATGTCACCAACACTAATACCACTGTCAATTGTGTCGCGACATACCGTGTCCCATTTGATGAGGGGGATGCGATGAGCATCATTCGAGCCTTTCCATAATTTTAAAAAAATATGCTTTCCAACTCCATTTTAGCATTATTGGTAAGCTTTAAACATGACATACCATATATTGACATTGTGCCCAAAAAGACTTGAGCATCGTGAGCCTACCAGCTAGATAGATCCATTGTCCCTTCTAAGAGGAAACTCAAGATCTGCATTTATCAACACACTCAACCCACAATGAGGATCCAATAGGCCCTTTAAATAATAGATCCCCAAGGTCTTTTGAGGGGATATTCTCCACCATAAAGCCTAATATGTTGGCAATCCTTATTTGGCTAGCTTTCTTCGTGTTAAAGAAATATATCTTTGTTTTTTCCTTGTTGATTGATTGATCAGAACCACAACTATATAATTCCAATGTTTCCTTAATAGCCCTTACCTCCCTGAAAAAAGCTTCACCCAACATAGTTGTGTCATCAACGAATTGTATATGTGTAATCGGATCTAAATTTCTTAGAATTGTAATATCACATCATACCCCCTTAACCACCCTATCTTTAATGACCCCACCCAACACTTCAGCCATAAGCACAAACATAAAGGGTGACAAAGGATCACCTTGTCTCAGTCGCCTTGAAGATTGGAAAAAACCATTTAAATTTCCATTTAGGGGAGAAGTCCTAGTTACCATCACCCATTGAATTATCGCCACCTCCATGCTCACTTAACCCCCCCCCAAAAAAAATCACTTTGATCCATTAAAAAACTTTATTTTATTGAATAAATAATTACAAAAACACCAATGGCTACTCATTAAGTGCTAAAATGAATGAGACTCATTGACTTTTGAGTGGATTTGAATGATAAAATAGTTATAATTGATTGAAATTATAGCGGGTGGGTATTGGGACGTTAGGTGGCGCTGAGTGGATGACACCTCTAAAAGGTGTCTTTTTGACCTCCATGCGCATATCCAACGATCCTACACTCTACCGAATTGCCCAGAAGCCAAAAGCTTAGTTATAAGCTCTTGACTCATGCGCGAGAAAAACCCAATTTTTTTTTTTTTCGATTTGACGTACGGTTTGAATTCTACGATTGCGCGAAGTTAGCCCTGACGGATATTGGTTCTTCTCCCCTACTAATACTGAAAACCTAACTATGGAGATGCAACTGAAAATTCTATTAATCCATTCCTTACTAAAGCCCAACTTAGCCAACATTTAGATTAAAAATCACCAGCTCACCATGTCACACACTTTCTTTATATATAATTTGATAATCATGCTTTTTAGATTTTTTGACTTGATGGAGTGAATGACTTCAGTAGCATAAATAACACTATCAATTATATCCCTTCCTAGTGTAAATATGTTCTTCTCTGGAGAAACTACCTTATTCAATAGTATCTTCGGCTTGTTTGCCCATGCCTTAGAGATGATTTTATGCACCGTATTGCACAGAGAAATCAAGGAGAGTTTGGCAAAAGTACATGATAGTCAATCTTTTTAGGAATGAGCATGATCACAGTGTTATTGCATTCTTTGATAATCTTATTTTTCTTTCTAAACTCCTCCATGATCTCCCAAACATCACAGCCTAGAAAATTTCATCATTATTGAAAGAACAATCTTGTGAATCTGTCTGTACCCAATGCTTTGTCCAGATATAGCCCAAACGCATCTTTCTTGACCTCATCCAAAGAGAATAGGGCCACCAACCAATCATTATCCTCCCTTGATACCTTCAACTACACACAATTTAAAATTTCATTGGCATTTGAGTCAAAGGCATTCTCAAGGGCCAAGAGATCAAAAAAGTATCTAACTACCTCCAACTCAATTTCCTCAACTTGAGAGCAAACCTTCCCATCAACATCAATAGTATTATTTATTCTATTGAACACCCACTTAGCCTTTAATGAGTTATGTAAACACTTCGTATTGCCATCACCCACATGATTCTCTAGCTTTAGCTTTCCACTACCCCTTAATTCTGGCCACCACATCCCTGTGCTTGACCAACAATTTATTTTCCTTCAAGACATCCTCCTGACACATCCTAGAGGCAATCCCTTTCTCATTCAAAGCCAAAAGCTCCCTTTCGGTATCAAATTTTTCCTAGAATATGTCTAAGAAGTAAGATCTATTCCACTCTCTAAGTTTTTCTTTCAAATGCGCTAGTTGCTTAGAAAATATGAAACTTTTGGCTCCACCATTTTTAGGAATCTCCGACCAACAACTTTCCAATAGGCCATAGAGCTCCGAACTTTTGAACAACATCTGTTTGAACTTGAAGTAAGATTTTCTTGGTTTATCAACATTAGTCAACGCCATAGTAATAATGAAGTGATCTGAAAGAGATATTGGGAGGATAGACGATTCAATGTATCTGCATCTCCAACCATTTGGTTGATAACAAGAACCTATCTAAATGCTTAATGCAATATTAGTGAAACCCCCTCGTCGATTCGTCCAAGTTAACACCCCATTTTTGGGGGGTACATCCCATAGTTTGTTGTTATCCACAAACAACCTGAAGTCCCTTATTACAATGTTTTCACTATGAAAACCCACACTTTTCTCTTCAAGTCTTAGAATGGCATTGAAATCACCACCCAACACAATTCTTTCATCTTTCAAGACTGATATAAATTTAGACAAACTTTCCCAAGTATTCCTCTTATCCTTTGACTTTGTTGGGCCATAAACATTGAAAAATAGAAAGAGGAATTTACACTTAGACTCTTCACCTTGTGATAAGACCAAGACTTAGAGCCACACTCTTCATACACAAAAACCACTCTAGGGTTCCACAAAATACCAAGGCCACCCACATTGCTATGAGAGTCTACAAACCACCTATTCAACTTGCTACAATGTTTCAAGAAAAAACTATCCTCCTTAGCATTTAGTTTAGTCTCTTGTAAGACCACAATATCCACTGGAATTTTATCTAATCAACACTTAATCCAATGTCATTTGTTAGGGACATTTAAGCCCCTAACATTCTAGGTTCCGATCCTCATTGCTTCACAAGGGGGGTCTTTCCTCCCTTGGACCTAAGCACATATTCTTAAATTTTTGGCAAGCCTTGCTCCTCCACGAACTCATCTTGCTTTTATTGGTTTGTCTTTCAGCCCTTGCCTTTTTTGACCCCTCCCTTGATCTTGCCAATTTTGGCAGCAGATTGAATTATTCTTTTGGTTTCTACAATCGTAATTTTGTCATTTCCTTTGGAATCTTCATCAAACTAGTCTTCATCCTCCAACCTTAGGATAGGGGGTTCCATTTCCTCTTCTGGGGGGACCATAGGATCCACATGAGGCATTCACTAAGGAACAAATTGCCAACCCTCAGTTTTATCCTCTGACATCCCAAAAGGCACTTCTTGCCTATCCTCCGTAGCCATGTAGACTTCTTTTGACTCCTCCATCACTAGACCATCCACACTCATTTGCTTGCACTATGGTTTCGATAGAGATCCTTGATAAGAGATTATCCCCTTCCTAATCCACTTCTTCAGAGCAGGCCAAGCACATAGAGCTTCATTATGCTTTCTACCACGACATTGATGGAAAAAAATTAACTTCCTTAATTTCAATTGGTTGTAACCACTTGCCCACTAAAGCTTTGATTTGAATGCTATTCAAGATCCCTTTTATCACAACCAAATTGATATAGGCGAAGTGCACAGAATCCCCGTCCCCTATATCAAAATCAATCACATACCCGATACAATCACCAATTTTGTAGAGACTAGGCCCCGGTGAAAAATTGAAGGGCAAATAGTATAACTAGATTCAAATAGGGAATTCATATGGATTTGTATATCTAGGATTTAAATTAAGGTACCATTTCTACACAAAAACAAAATCTTCATTGACCTTCTAGGGAACTTTCTCCAGGATCTCATATCTAATCACTTGAAAATCCAAGATCACAATAAAGAATTGTTTAGAAAAAAGGTAACCTTCGCTACCCAACTCCAATTATCGCAGACCTAGCCCTTGATTTGTTTGCGAGTTCTAGCTTTTCCTAGAATCCGACTAATCAATGTCGTACTCTACAGGGCATCAATGTCTTTGTTAGCCACATCTAAAAACATCCACCATTAGAGGCCCACCTTCCTTCACCATCCCTACTTTGCAATCTTCTCTGCACAAATTTTGCCCTCGAAAGGAGTTACTCCTTTACAACAAAATTGAGGGTAAGCAATCTCAATTGTTGACACAATAGAGAGTGACCCTGTGAGGTTTGAACTTTGGTTGTTGGCACTACAAGCAAGAAGCCCCACAATTTCACCATAGGGTCTCCCCCAATCTGAATCGTTAACACAGTAGAGATCGCCTCTGTGAGGTTTGAACCTTGGTTGTTGGCACTACAAGAAAGAAGCCCACAATTTCACCATAGGGTCTCCCCTTATTATTAGTACATATTAATATTATCATAAATATTAATATTAATATATTAGTATGATAATAGGGTAAGTGCAAAAAAGATGGGGGGCCAAAACGGGGGCTTAAGTGGCCACTTTCTTTTTCTGAAATTAAGAAATAATAACCTTGGACATGAAATTGAGGATAGTTACACTCAAAATTTTGAGATGCAACAAAAATAAGGATCGTAGTGCTCTGAGTCTACTTTCTAAATTACTAATTTATTTTGAAAATGGTTGCGATTAAGGGGTTCAAAAGAGGGGACCACATAAATTGTTGATGTTTTTGTCAAAAAAACATAACATAGCAACTTTTGTGGCTCCCTAACACAGTGAGTTTTTTTTAGTATTTTTAAATTCACTTTAGTGAGAAATTATCTAACATTATGTAGTTTATGCTCGATTTTTCTAATAATTTTTTGATAAATATTTGATATTTTACTAATTTTCAAAGTGGACACTTCGTGAAAAATATAATTTTGGCCATATTACCCTTATAAATTTTAGAAACTAATTGATTTTTTTTTTTAATGTGTACAATGGAATCTAGTTTCTAAAATTGCAATTTATTCAAAATTTTGATGAACGGTTAATTTATAACGAAAAAACACCAAACATTGGTTTTTTTTCCAAAAAAATAGACACACAAACAAAAGAAATCATAGATCAAAGTCTTAACATTGTCAAAAAGTAAAAAAAATTACAGCGTTAGATATCTAAGAGAGAGCCTAACATTACCCAAGTGTTTGATTTGTTCGAAATTGAAACACGTGCAATCCTGACGGTGAACACGAATCCGAATATGTGAAATATTGTAGAATTTGCAAAATTACATTTTTGGATGTTGGGAAGGCCTTTCAAGCCTTTGAGTTGGTATTCCAAGGAAAATATGAATCCCAAGGCTTGGGGATTCCTAACGCAAGATATAATGCGAACACGTTATAACACGCTCGTGTTACTTCTTAGTTTTGACATGCTTTTTGTGTTTGTGCAAGACATAACATGATCACGTTCGCGTTATGTCTTTCTTTGTGTTAAATACTACTCTATTGAATGTATGTATATATTTGTATGTATGTCATGTATGTATGTATGCATGCTTGTGTGTATATATGCCTGTATGTATGTATGTATGTATGCCTATATGTATGTATGTATGTAAGATTGTATGTACATATGTACATGTATGCTTGTATGTATGTAAGATTGTATGTACACATGTATGTAAGTATTCTTATATGTATGTATTTATGTATGTCTTTAGAAGGAGGAAGAATTTTAAGAGAGAGAGAGAGTTGTCTAGGTAGGGTGGGAGGGATGGAGATGTGATAGAGAGAGAGGTAGAGAGGTAGTGAGAGAGACCTGGGAGAGGGAGAAGGGGTGGAAGGGAGAGACCTAAGAGAGAGGGAGTGGAAGAGAAGGGGTTGGAGTGAGAGGGATTTAGATAGGTAGGGTAGGAGGGATAGAGGGAGAGGGAGAGAGAGAGTGGGAGAGAGAGAGGGGGTGGGAGAGAGAGAACTGAGAGAGAGGCAGAGAAAGAGAGAGAGTTATGTAGGTAGGGTTCCAGATGGGGAAACTTGAGAGTGTGAGGGGGGGTGACAGGGAAAGACTTGAGAGATACGAAGTGAGAGGGAGTGCAAGAGAGAGGGAATGAGAGAGAGAGGGAGTGAGAGAGAGGGAGTGTGAGAGTGAGAGAGAGAGAGAGAGGGGGTGGGACGGATGCCTATAGAGAGAGGGAGAGAGAGGGGGTGGAGTGAGAGGGACTTATCTAGGTAGGGTGGGAGGGATAGAGAGAGAGAGTTACCAAGGTAGGGTGCCAGAGGGAGACCTGAGAGAGAGGGGGGGTGGGAGGGAGAGACCCGAGATATAGGGAGAGAGGGAGTGTGAGAGAGAGGGAGAAATGGAGAGGCAATGGGAGGGAGATATAGATAGAGATAGATAAAAGGAGCGAGAGAGAGTGGTAGGGATTGATTGAGCTAGAGGTACATAGAAAGAGGGAGAGGGTAGATAGAGACAAATTAGAGAGGGTAGGAGAGAGGGAGTGAGGGAGAGGTGAGATGTATAGATGGATAGAAAGTGATAGGGGTTGAGGGTATAGGGTTGAGGGATTAGGGTGGAGAACCTATAGGGTTGATGGTTTCTAGGGTATTAGGGTTTAAGGGTTGAGGGTTGATGGAATAGGGTCAATGGTAGAGGTTATTGGGTTGAGGGTATAGGGTAGAAGGTTTAATATTTTAGGGTGGAAGGGTTAAGGGTTAAGGGTTTAGGGTTTAGGGTATAGGTTTGAGGGTACATGGTTGAAGGATTAGGTTCAGGTTCCAATGTAAAGGGTTGAGGGTTTAGGGTTTAAGGATTGATGGTTAAGGGATTAAGGGTTGAGGGTTGAGAATTGAGGGTTGAGGGTTTAATGTATAGGGTAGAGGGTTTAAGGGTTGAGGGTTGAGGTTTGAGGATTGAGGATTGAGGGTTTAAGGTTGAGGGTTTGTGGGTAGGAGAGAGGGAGGGAGGGAGAGGTGAGATGTATATATGGATAGAAAGTAATAGGGGTTGAGGGTATAGGGTTGAGGGATTAGGGTGGAGGACCTATAGGGTTGATGGTTTCTAGGGTATTAGGGTTTAAGGGTTGAGGGTTGATGGAATAGGGTCGATGGTAGAGGGTATTGGGTTGAGGGTATAGGGTAGAAGGTTTAATATTTTAGGGTTGAAGGGTTAAGGGTTAAGGGTTTAGAGTTGAGGGTAGAGGGTTTAGGGTATAGGTTTGAGGGTACATGGTTGAAGGATTAGGTTTAGGTTCCAATGTAAAGGGTATAGGGTATAGGGGTTGAGGGTTTAGGGTTTAAGGATTGAGGGTTAAGGGATTAAGGATTGAGGGTTGAGAATTGAGGGTTGAGAATTGAGGGTTGAGGGTTTAATGTATAGGGTAGAGGGTTTAAGGGTTGAGGGTTGAGGTTTGAGGATTGAGGATTGAGGATTGAGGGTTTAAGGTTGAGGGTTGAGGGTTGAGGGTATAGGGTCGAGGGATTAGGGTTGAGGGTCCAATGTATAGGGTAGAGGTTATAGGGGTTGAGGGATTAGGGTTTAAGGGTTGAGGGTAGAGGGTTGAGGGTTTAAGGGTTGAGGGATTAAGGGTTGAGGGTTTAGGGATTAGGGTAGAGAGTTTTCTTAGATTTAAGGGTGTAAGGGTTGAGGGATTAGGGTTTAGGGTAGAGGGTATTGGGTTGAGGGTATTGGGTAGAGGGTAGAGGATAGAGGGTAGAGGGTTTAAGCATTTAGTGTTTAAGGGTCTAGGGTTGAGGGTTTAGGGTTGAGTGTTTAAGGGTTTAAGGGTTTAAGGTTTAGGGTTGATGGATTAGGGTATAGAGGGAGGGATGGATGGATAGAGAGAAGGAGAGAAGAGGAGGGAGGGACATAGATATATGAGGGTTGAGGATCCAATGTATAGGGTAGAGGGTTGAGAATAAAGGGTATAGGGTTGACGACCTGTAGGGTTGAGGGATTAGGGTATTGGGTTGAGGGTATAGGGTTGATGGATTAGGGCTGTGGGTAGATATGGTTAAAGGATTGGGGTTAAGAGTCCAATGTATAGGGTAGTGGGTATCAGGGTTGAGGGTTTAGGGTTTGAGAGTTGAGGATTTAGGGATTAAGGTTTGAGGGTTGGGTGTTTAATGTATAGGGTAGAGGGTAGAGGGTTTAAGGGTTGAGGGTTGAGGGTGGACGATTGAGGGTATAGGGTTGGGGGGATTAGGTTTTAGGGTCCAATGTATATGGTAGAGGGTATAGGGGTTGAGGCATTAGGGTAGAGAGTTTACTAAGTGGGTTTAAGGGTTGAGGGTAGAGGGTAGAGGGTCTAAGGGATGAGGGTTTAGGGTTTAGGGTTTAGGGTTTAGGGTTGAGTGTTTAAGGTTTTATAGGGCAGATGGTAGAGGGTTGAGGGTTTAAGGGTTGAGGGTTTAGGGTTGAGGGTAGAGGATTGATGGTATAGGGTTGGGGGATTAGGGTTGAGGGTCCAACGTATAGGGTAGAGGGTATAGGGGTTGAGGGATTAGTGTTTAAGGGTTAGGGGATTAAGGGTCAAGAGGGTTGAGGGATTAGGGTACATAGTTTACTAAGTGGTTTTAAGGGTTGGGGGATTAGGGTTGAGGGTAGAGGGTAGAGGATTGAGGGTAGAGGGTAGAGGGTAGAGGGTTTAAGGGTTGAGGGTTTAGGGTTGAGGGATTAAGAGGTTATAGGGTAGAGGGTAGAGGGTTTAAGGGTTGAGGTTTTAAGGTTGAGGGTAGAGGATTGAGGGTATAGGGTTAGAAGATTAGGGTTGAGGGTCCAATGTATAGGGTAGAGGGAATAGGGGTTGAGGGAATAGGGTTTAAGGGTTGAGGTATTAAGAGGGTATAGGGGTTGAGGGATTAGGGTTTAAGGGTTGAGGGTTGAGGGATTAAGAGGTTATAGGTGTTGAGGGATTAGGGTTTAAGGGTTGAGGGTTGAGGGATTAAGAGGTTATAGGTGTTGAAGGATTAGGGTTTAAGGGTTGAGGGTTGAGGGATTAAGAGGGTATAGGGGTTGAGGGATTAGGGTTTAAGGGTTGAGGGTTGAGGGATTAAGAGGGTATAGGGGTTGAGGGATTAGGGTTTAAGGGTTAAGTGTTGAAGGATTAAGAGGTTATAGGGGTTGAGGGATTAGGGTTTAAGGGTTGAGGTTTGAGGGATTAGGTTTTAAGGGCCGAGGGTTGATGGATTAAGAGGTTATAGGTGTTGAGGGATTAGAGTTTAAGGGTTGAGGGTTGAGGGATTAAGAGGGTATGGGGGTTGAGGGATTAGGGTTTAAGGGTTGAGGGTTGAGGGATTAAGAGGGTATATGGGTTGAGGGATTAGGGTTTAAAAGTTGAGGGTTGAGGGTTGAGGGTTGAGGGATTAAGAGGTTATAGGGGATGATGGATTAGGGTTTAAGGGTTGAGGGTTGAGGGATTAATATGGTACAGGGGTTGAGGGATTAGGGTTTAAGGGTTGAGGGTTGAGGGATTAAGAGGGTATAGGGGTTGAGGGATTAGGGTTTAAGGGTTGAGGGTTGAGGGTTGAGGGATTAAGAGGGTATAGGGATTGACGGATTAGGTTTTAAGGTTTGAGGGTTTAGGGATGAGGGATTAAGAGGTTATAGGAGTTGAGGGATTAGGGTTTAAGGGTTGAGGGTTGAGGGATGAGGGATTAAGAGGTTATAAGGGTTGAGGGATTAGGGTTTAAGGGTTGAGGGTTAATGGTTGAGGGTTGAGGGATTAAGATGGTATAGGGGTTGACGGATTAGGGTTTATCACTCCCTCCTACCCCATATCCCTCTCTTAGGTCTCTCTCTCATTGTTCAATCACTCCCACTCTCTCTTTCTCCCACTGTCCCTCTCCCTCCCTCCCTCCCTCTCTCTCCCCCTTTCTCCCTCTCCCTCTCCCTCTCCCACTCTCCCACTCTCTCTCACTCTTATCTCTCTCCCCCAGGGATAACTTTAGTGGTGAATCTTCGCCAATTGGTGAATTCTAGGAATCTGGCAATTCAAATTTGGTGAATCTACCGTATCTGTAGGTTGTTCAAATCGTTGGGAATTCACGGACAATCGGTCCAATGCATGTCCATTCGCCATTAGTTTTTCTTTACGAGGCATGTTTAGGCAATAAATTTTCCATAGCAGACTACGCATTTCCAATGCACCGATCAATATTTTCGCTTGGAATCCCAGGGAGCATGTCAAAGTCACCAACATATTCCCCAATACTATTAAAACAACATTATATGAAGACCCATTTTTCCAATTAAAATTTACAAATAGTTGCTTGTGAAGACCCATTTCGCCAATTAAAATTTATAAATAGTTGCTTATGAGGACCTATTTCGCCTCGAAAATTTCAAGGTATCATTGTATAAGCACACGGGATTCACCAAATTTTTAACATACCATTTCAAAATCCCGCAAAATTCGCCAAATATGGATTGATATAAATACAATTGAAACTGTTATTTGTTCTTAGAAATTTTGTTCGGTTTTACACATTTTGTTTGGTTCTGAACTTCTGAGGTTCTACTTCTCGATTCAGAAGTCAATGAAACCCAAAAACGTAGACTCAACGGTGAGTGATCATTTCTTCATATTGTTATTAGTTATTAGACTATTAGTTATAATAATAAGATTTCTTTATCTGTTTTCCATTCTTGCTTCAGTCTTAAACATAATTTCAAGTAGGGAATGGGATCTATATTCTTTGTCGGTTTGTCCTTCTTAAACAAGAAGACATTTTTTCTAGCTTTTATTCGAAGTGAGATCAATATGTCGAGCAGCAAGGGTAAGACTCCTGAGCAGGCGGGTAATTAAGAGACTGGGAGGCCATCAAAACGCCCAAAATGGGGAGGTACCATATAGTCTTACTTTGGAATTGGCAAAGCTTCTAAACCATCAGATCAAGGTGGAGCTACACCATCAACTCTTACACCAAATATTATTGAAGATGGAGATACATCATCAACTCTTCCGCCACAGGAAGGTCAAGGTGAGATTGTCATTGTGTTAAATCAAAATGTATCAAATGAGGATAGCAATACCACAGAAGATGTTCCAAGGGATTCCCTGGATAGCTAGAATGAGATAATCGACTTGGATGAGGATGATGTTGGTAGCAAGAAAAGAAAAGGCAAAGCAAAATTGGGGCGCGAGTGTAAAATGACAAGGAATTTTCAAGTTGGTTGGTTGTCGAAGTACCCATTCCTTGAACCAATGGGGGTATCAAACGAAAACGATATTGAAAGGGAAACATAGGTCAGATGTAATATTTATAGTTGGAAATGTGGAAGAGACAAGACGATGCAGCTAAAGCTTGACACTATAGAAAAGCATATTGACAAAGTTTACAAAAAATAAATCATAGACGGCAAGGAACAATCAGTCGTACGATGGAAATCAAAGGAAGAATGTCTTCATGTCAAGTATGCCACAGATTATGGAGAGCATAACCATAGAATGTCGAAGATTAAAAAATGTGAAGGTACACTTGAGGCTCATTTTGGAAAAGCCATGGTAGTAGCAAATCTGTCAAAAACTGTTCAGATGAGTGTTGTTTTTCATATATTGTCCAGGGGGCGTCCTATGACAGACTACCTAGAATATTTTGATTTATTATCTTATTTGAGTGTTCCCCACTTTCCCTTCTCACATTGGTCAATAAACGTTGGATGGGAATTGGCGAACTGTCTTGCTGCAATGGAAAAGCAAGATTTAAAGGAGAAATTAAAAAAGTCAAATTTCATTGCATTATATTTAGATGAAGTTACTGCGGTAGACAATACTTCTTGGGTTTTTATGCATTTGTATACTATAGAACAAAATATTCGCCAAGCTCATCTTCTTTGTGTTTGTAAAATGAAGGACAGTTCAACATCACAAAATCTATTTGAACTAGTCAAGAAATCTTTGAATGAAATTGCAGGTTTGGATGAGTTGACAGTTGCCAAAAATTTGGTGTGTGTAGGAGCTGATGGAGCTGCAGTGATGCAAGGTCAAAGGAGCGGTCTTTGCACAAAGTTACAAACTACTTGTGCACCATAAATGCTTGGCATTCACTGCATGGCCCACAAAATGAATTTAGCATTTAAAATTGTAAGCAAGTTTCCAATAGTATCAAAAGTTGAAAATCTAGTTCACGAGATCCATGCATACTTCTACCGAAGTCCCAAACGTTTCCTTGAATTTCAACATTTTGTTGAGGGAATAACACCTGGAAACAAGCTTCTCAAGGATTTCGATACTAGATGGATCTCCCTGCATGGACCAGTGCAATGATTTCTTTCAGAATATCAATCCTTGGTTGGGTTGATGTACGAGCATCACAACATAGTAGACAAAGTTCCTGAACTCTTACATAGGTTAAGCGATATAGAGACACTCTTGACTTTAGCTAGTCTTCTCCCCATGCTGGATGAGATGAACAATCTTGTGAAGAAAGCCCAAGATAGAACTATGTATATTTATGAATATGTCAATCTACATAAACTTACATGCTTGGCCCTTGATCATCTATATCTAGATCTAACACAAGAAGGCGCAAATTATTTGTTGTGGTGGAAAATTACTGACTTGAATAATCCTGATAATTATTTATAGTTTAATGCAAGTAGGCACTTATGTATTTGTGTACGTGGATATGAGATACCAATGTACCATTGTAAGACAGCCAAGCGCTCTAGAAAAGAAGTACTTGTTAACGAGGAAGATTTTAACGACATTGTTAAATCTGTTAGTGATAATTTGAAGGAAATTGCAAAATCTCTTTCCTTAGAGATTCATGAAAGATTCCCTCGACATGAAATACTTGAAGCCGTGGGTATTGTGTATCCTCAATTTTGGGTAAACCGAGATAACCCAAAATATTTTCATGATCAAGTAAAAATCGTGATCGAACAGTTTTCGAAAAAGGTAACTTACTGACCAGGCAATAGAAGGAATTTTAAATGAAAATAAGCTTAGAAAGCAATGTCGAATTTTTGCAATAGCTATGAGGGACCAGACTGATTCCATGGACAAGCTTAGGTCAGAGTGAAATATTGCGTGGTTCAATGTTAGAATATTTCAAACTTTTTGATTTATGTCAAACAATGATATTGGGGTCGGTGGAGAATGAGAGAGTTTTCAGTACATTGGGGTTTTTGAAATCAATGTTAAGAAACAAACTAGACAAGAATTTGGAAAATTGCTTGAGGATGAAAGGAACTGCGTATAATGTCAAAAAATTTCCTTTTGAAAGAGCACTCGCAATCTGGAGGTCCACATGTGAAAGAAGAGGGGTCAGGTTGTGCAACACAGGCTCTCCAATTCCAAGAGTCATCAGTACTAGTGGTGGTACTAGTGGCAGTGGGCCTGGGATATATCAAGATGACAATTATATTGAAATTGACACAAATCAAACAATGAATGTTGATTTTGAGACACAGGCCGAACAAAGTACAGAGCAGTCTCTGAATCAAGATGACTTTTTTACTTTATCTGAAGATGAGCATCAGTTTGAGGACCTTGACTCCGTTTGGGAAATGGAAGAGAATTAGCAGGTTTTAGGTATTTTTACTGCACTTCTTGAATCAGTTTCCATTGTTCCAAAGTCCAATCTGTAGTTGATGATATTTTATATTCTATTAAATGAAAATTGTGAATCATTGCACTTCAAGTTCATGATATATTATAATCTTATTTTAGATTGCACTCAAGCACTGCATGAATCATATTCCAAACAGTAGTTGATGATTTTTTATATTGTATTCAAATAAATTGTGAATCATTGCACTTCAAGTTTAGGAATCAGGATATTTTAATTAATATTTTATATTGCACTCCAAGTCTCCATTATATTTTATATTATATTGCACTTCATGAATCATATCAGGATTTTTAGTCAAAAAATATCAAAAGATAACAGACTAACAGTTCAACATCCATAACTTAGAAATGAACAAAATAACCATTGATCATTTTATTAAAAATAATGATATGTTTATACAATGGAGAGACATGAGTTCGAAATGAGTAATTTCCATTCAGATGCTATTACCTGTCCTGAAACATAAAACTCTAATGAGTTTAAAACCTACTACAGAATGACTGATGCATTGGCCAACCGCCAAACCTCAAGAAACTTGTGCCAAAAGTGGCCCAAAACTGTCATCAAGACACAACCAAAATCTGTTATAACTTTGTGGTAAAATAGAACGAAGGAAAATTACTTAATGTCGATTGAATTCAAATCCCAATCGTCAATCCTTCACTTTCGTCAGAGCATCGAACGGTTGCCTTCAAAAAGGCTAATGTAATCTCCATCTCAGCACGACGGGCCCACCAGTGACCACAATATGCATTGCCAAAGGAATACACGTGGTGCTCGCCCGTGATATCGCAATCAATAAAAACCTTGCATCTTCTAATCACACGATGGCGGGCAACCGTTGATCTCCGTCATCGTCAATCATGTTCATTCATAACAGTCACCGTTGTTGAACATAACCGTCGAGCAACTTTTTCATCAAGATTATACACCTCCGTTGATTTTGAGCACGTGCATCTCACAGCCACTTTAGTAACCTGCCATATAATGTATATCTTTGGGTTGGGTCTTTTCTGACGTTAGCTTTTTGAGGGTGGTTTCATAACAACTTATGTCCCATTGAATCATCTAGGTCGGGCCCCTTTTAATAAAAATGCTAAATATTTCGCCTAACCTTTTATTTCTCAAGTTTGGGTCAGACCGTGCCCTGTGTTTTAGAACAACTTTGAGCCATCGTTTGTCATTGTCCTAGGCAGTGTCCCCTTTCCCTCTTTTATTTTAAGTAATTGTATTATTTTGCAGGGGTTATTTTTAGTGACCGTCAATCTCCCTACGGTTGATCTTGACCGTTCCCCGCGATATCACGATGACATCACTGCTAGTTGCTTGGTGATTGCGATATCACAGGCGGGCGCCATGTGTCCCAGATTGTCGATGCTGAAAAGGAGTAAATAAAGTGCTTAATATTTGTATCAAACTTTAGTACATTATAGAGTGGGTTACTAAACCAGATGTGAGATGCACGTGCTCGAGATCGACGACAATGTTTTAATCTTGATGAAAAGTTGCTCGACGGATAGGTTTTGGTGCTGCAGCTACTGCTCACTATTGTGAATGATCATGATCACCGATGGAGGGAATCAACGGTTGCCCACCATCGCGTGATCCTAAAGTGAAGGGTGTTTAGTGATTGTGATATCACGGGAAAACGCCACATGTATTCCTTTGGTGTTGTGTATTATGGTGGGCCCTCGATAATGACATAGAGATGTTGTCAGGCTGTTAGCCTTTTGAAGATGGTCGTCTGATCATTGATGATCTAACAGGAACAAGAGATCAACGGTGAGGATTTAAATTTGCATCAAATACGATTGAAGTCGTTGGCGCGGCATACAAGTGAGCTTTAATGGTGGATGAGACGTCTACTGGCCATTTTTCATCAGCTTTAAGTAGTTAATTCCATTATATCTTCACCACAAAGGCATTCAAATGTTTTTGAAGCGGTCCAGAGCCAAAGATTGATTTTTTCAAGCCATTACAGCGAGGTTTGGTTTTCTGCAAGGCGCGAAATCCCGTGAGTTACCTTCTATGCCACGATTTCTATTTGAATGTGTTTTTTGTGGAGGGTTGTATTCTGTTGGTCAGGGGTCTTGTTGATTAAGACTGTAAGGTTACTGGTTCTTTTGAATTGTGGGAAATTGCAAAGTTCTGGTGTAATTTCATTTTTGGTTGCCCTAGTTTGTTCAAGAATTTGATTTTAGCAGAAGCCCTGGTTGTTCGAAATGGCGCCATCAAAGCAGCTTTCTGGCCATATTGATTATTTGCAAAGGAATTTATACGATGATTTCCTAGATCAATTCCCGCTATCAACAAACGACAAGAAGAGGGGTTTGGTTTTAATGAATGGGAAAGCCTTAGGCGAGGGACTAAGGTGTAAAACCTATAATATTGCAGATGCTAGGGTCTAAGTGATGGGCCTAGAAATGTTTAAGAGATGGTATGGGTAGTGAAATGTGCCTCATCCTTTCTATAATGGCTGGAAGTACGATATGGGTAAACTAGTTGTACCAAATGTATTTCCTAATATTGACCTACTTAGAGTAGTGGCAGCACGATATGATCCTGTTACAAGGATTATAAGGGATAATGATGGTGGGGTTCTGCTGAATATAAATGCAGATGAGATTCGACAAGTTTTCGATTTGAGTGAATATAGCCCATTCTTAGTCCAGGTAAATTTTGAGGAAATGAAGCAGGAATATGCTAAGTCAAAGCCTCTTTTCAGATCAAAATTGCTTCCTCCTCATTTAGCCAAGGCAGGCAGTTCAACGATTCACATCAGCCCAACTGATCAGGAGCCTTTCAGGCTAAGCTATTTTGTTGATCACTTCTTGGCAACATTTTATTCACTTTGCCAGATTTTAGGTTTCATCCCTAATACCATGATGCCCATTGCTTATATGTTTATGGGGGCTCAGATTCAGCATCCCAATTTTTCTGTAGTGTACGACTATGCATCTTTTCTTGCTGAAAAGATACATGAGGGTTTGTTGAAGTTGCATATGGGGGACACTGGTATTCCTTTCTTTTGGTATTCCCTATTAATGCATATGTTCCTGTACAAGAATGTCGACTTCTTCTTAGAGAAAATGGTGTTGAGGCAAGAAATCGAATGGAGAAAGATTACCAGTACAGGTTTGGAGTGCAAATTTGTCTTGCAATAGGGGAGGTGCTAGCTTTGTGCAGTTTGATAACTGTTTTGCTTCCAAATTTAGAGCTAGATTAGTGGTAAATGTGCCAAGGGTCCCTGAGGATTTGCATGATTTCCCCCGACCCAAAGTGAGGAAGCGTGATTTGAAGGTGTGCCACAATTGGGGTGACATCATCTTATACCCCGTTAGCATTGTCCTAAGGGTTTATGGTTTCCAGGGAGCTCCTCACATTCTCCCATATAATGTACCATCAAGGATGGGATTTTTCGAGGTCATGTGGCAACTAGGTTGCATTCATGAGGATAATTTGACAGGGAAAGGAAAAGGGACTTTGTTCCCTGATTATACTATTATTTTTGATTTTGTCTTTTCCAAGGGAGGATGGGTCCACTTTGGAATTTTTTTGATGATTATCATTTGAAGAGTGGATCTAAGAGGCAACATGACCCTGAGGGATTCTTTTCCCTATTCAGGCAATGAATTAAAGGTGGCAAGTTTGCACATTTTTTCAATTTTCCTGAGGATCTAATCAAAAATGAGTTTGATTTGAGCAGGCAGGAATTGAATAAAGAGAAATGGATTGCCTATGAGAAATTGCTGGCTATGGTGCATAAAATGGATCCAAAATATGATCCACTGATGGAGTTCACTCCATTTCACAAAAGAATAGATTTCTTAATGAATAA
The DNA here is from genome assembly GCA_007115665.2 of Sequoiadendron giganteum. Classification (NCBI taxonomy): domain Eukaryota; kingdom Viridiplantae; phylum Streptophyta; class Pinopsida; order Cupressales; family Cupressaceae; genus Sequoiadendron; species Sequoiadendron giganteum. The sequence continues at coordinate 232,626,426 of CM021107.1, read as the reverse complement.
CTTCAAAGATATCATAAGCACCTTGAAAACCAAGAAAGTCAATTTGGAACTGGACTTTGGAATTCAAAGACCGGAGGCGAGGCCTGAAGAAACAAGGCCAACTTATCAGCCACTAGAGGACAGGCCTCTATACAAGAGGAAGAGAGATGATAGCAGTGATGAGGAGGTAGGAGATAAAAGGGGAAAACAAATAATGCAAGCATCATCACAACCGGGTCAAGGGATCAGGAAACCTGGAGGGATAAGGATTGTGGACCTAGATTCACCACCGAGAAATGATCTTGTAGAGTTACTATCAGAGCCAAGCCTAAAGAGGCAAAGGGTTGAGGAAACACAAGAGGCTCTAATGGATGAAATAATTATAACTAATCAAGACATGCAGGTTGGTATCCCTTCTCCTCCTAGAACAACATAATTGGTGTTAACTGATATGGATATAAAGCGGCAGTGTGTACAAGATGCCAGGATGGAGGCCTGCAAGGCATTCCTAGATGATGATGCCTTTGGAAGACTCCTGTATTCTTGCAGTTAATTTGGAGAATGAAATTAGAGGAATATCAGGATAAATGCAAGAGAAGGAGAGAGTCAAGACCTGATAGGTCTAAACAGGAGAATGATGATGAAGTTAAGGCCGAACTGATGGAGGAATTCAAGAGCATTACTCCTAAGGAAGGAAGGAGACTTGTGACTCAAGTTGGTGTCTTACTTCTGCCTGAATGGGACATAGTTGATGTTGTAGCATTCAATTCTATCCTGCAGTCCAAGCATCATGTGCAAAACAGTGAGGAAGAGGTTAAGGCAACTCTGCAAGACTCTGCTTTTAGTGAGGAATATGAAACTCTGGCCATATGGGCATTGGCACCCTAGGGTAGAAAACCAAATGTGGTTGATATTGGCCCAAGTCTAAGGGGAGGGCTCATCATCAAGAGAGCTTCTGAAACCTCAACAGTAGAAGCCACAAGCTTGACATTGAATGTGGCCAAATTGGCCCAAAAGACAGTTGAAAGGGAGGAAGCTGAAAAGAAGAGTCTAATGGAGAAATACAATGTAATAATTAGGGAATATAGTAGAATACAATAGAGGAATGTTGAGTTGTAGTCTGAAGTAGATAGACTAAAATATGGGTAGGTAGGAGAATCCTCCAGTGCCCCTGGTATCTAAGCACTACCCACTACTTCAGGGTCAGTTCCCCTTAATATCCCAATCATTTCTACTCCTGGGTCCCCCATTCAGACACCTGCTCTCAGCCCTGCACCAGAGCCAGTTGAAGAGGAAGTTGAGTATTCTGTGGATCCTACCAAGAAGCAAATGTTGAATAAAATCATAGAATTGTAGGCTGCCCTAAAAGCAAGTGACGATGATGCAATTGCTAAACACAATGAGGTGGTTGACACCATTTTGAGGCATCTAAATGAGAAGGTTGATTGTAGGTTTCCATCTGTACATTCTTTGTATTCTTTGTTCTTGGGTGGAATTAAAAACATTAACAGAGATCGGGAAGTAGTTCTGCCTTTGGTTGAGAAGTGGATCTCTCGGGCCACTGATTTAGATGTTATGTTTAAGGCTTCCAGGTTTGATGCAGACAACAGGCCTCAGTCATTGAAGCCTACTCTAAATTTTGTGAAATCATTGAAGGGATTCCAGGCCCTACCTGATGATTTGAGTAAAAAAATTAGAGAACTGGTAAAGAGTTTTGATGACTGGAATGATACTTTTCTGCCAGATATAATAGATGCACAGGGAAATATTAAGACATTGCAGCAGTGGCAAGATAGGGCAGAAGAGGTTATTGATGCACAAATCAAATTGATTTGTGATGGCTCGAACTATGATTTGCTGGTGAGCAGTATGGATAAAATAATTAATACCAGCATATTCTTAGAGTCTTTTGAGAGAGAGGCTAACCAGGTTGCAGTGAAGTACATGCCTTACAATACTAGGGTGATCAAGGTGGTGAATTTTAACTAGCCAATGGATGAGGAATACCAGAAATGGGTGGACAAGTACTTAACCGAAGAGGAGTAAAACAATGTCTATTACCGGTAACTAACAACTCAACAGTTATAGTATAACTGATTATGTTATATTAATAATTGACCAATGACATGTGTAATTTCTGGCCTGATGCTTGTTTGCTCCTTCATTTTCTATAAGAAGGATTTCGAGGCCAGAAATAGGGGTTGGCAAGTTAGATATTTTGAGGTCGAGTCTAGGTATAGTTGCAGAACAGGTTTTAGGTCTATGAATATTTGATGTTTCGCAACAGTACTAGCATTTGAGTTATGATGTTATATTTCGAGCTCATGTCTCTCCTTTGTATAAACATATCATAATTTTGAATAGTATAATCAAGGATTATGGTGTTCATCTCACTGCTCAGTGCTCTGGTGTGTATGTTTTCCATTTTGGCTTTAATTCAAGGAATTAATTAAAATTATTGGATGGAATCATGGATGGATATGTTTGTAAAGGGATTTAGTAAGAAGTATTGGGTTAGGATATGGATTGACACTATTGTAATGCAATATTTCCAAGGATCTTATATGCAATGTATTTGAAAAATTGAATCTGTTGTTAAATTTTAAATGTTTGTGAATTTGACTCCCCAATGGTATATGACACTGGTTTAAATTGTATGAGTTTGTGAAGTCATGTGTCTGTATGTCTTTACTTAGAGCTTGCTGCCAAATTGCAAATAAAATAACTATCATAAGTTGCGAAATAATGTTGTAATCATCCCATGCCCTTGATTGGAATTGGCAATTCCATATGTAGATTAGGAGACAAACTTGGTTTACGTTAAAAAACACCAATAAAACCCACCCAGAAAAGGTAACATCCGAATAGATTTTCACCCAAGGTATTACATATGACATTAGGATTTTCATGAAAACCAAAATAAAAACCCCAACCTTAGGTTCTTTCCCAAACAATATGACACATTGATAGACCAGGACAAGGTCAAGACAAAGAGGAATTCAAAGAGCAAAATTAGAAGTTCCATCAAGTTCATCAGTTGTTCAAATGATAAAATAAATAATATAGATAATTGAACATCATCACATTACTGAAGTCTAAATTTGAGCTTTTTAATTGAATTTCACATGAAGGAGTACATATTGGCACTAGCAATGCAAAATCTTGCCAATGCCCAAAGACAAATCTGCACAGAGCTGAGTTGGAACTTGGAAACTCATATTATCAATGGTTGAAAATAAATAATCAAGTCATTGTATCACCTTTTCTAGCAACTTCCACTCTTCAGGAGGTGGAATTTTCATTTGTTCTAAATGATGTTGTTTGACTTGAAGTTTTGTTAACATTTCATGATTGCAATTAGAAGTGGAACCTGTCTTGAATTCTTCAGTCAATTTTGCATTCAAGGTTATCAGTGTTTTGATTAAATCCAAATTAAAATAGTTCACATCTGGGTTATGAGGAAACTGGTCCAAATCAATCTTCCTTGCACCTTCCATCTTCTTTCTGAAACCATCCTTTCCAATGAATCGCGCATTTGTGTCAAAAGCCTCTGGAAAACCAAGCTCTATGAAGTTCCTTACCTTTTCATCCACCACCTTCATCTTGTCTGCAACCAAATGCAAATATTCCTTTGTTCCAGACATTCTCGAACACTTTTCAATGATAGATGACAACTTCATTGAGGTTTCAATCCGATTAGTAATCCCTTTTGATTTCAAATCATTGTCACTGGCTTTGTAGACTATTTGTAGAACTTCATTTGCAGATTTCTCTAAAAGCACCTTTTTGTTGTCCACTAAATATTTGCTGAGCTTCTTATAATGTTGTCTGATAGCATCAATCAACTGAAACATGTCACAAAAATGATCAAACCTCTGCATTATTTCATCCCAAATCTTTTGTTTCATATGCCTCACCATATCTCTACAAAATGCAGATAACCTATTTTGAGAAGACTTAATTTCTTCTTTTGCTTCCGTCAGCTCTTTCTCCAATCTTTCAATTGTTTTTCTCTGTTTCTCCAATTTTTGTTCTCACTGTACATTTCCATTCGCAATGCTTACTCTTAATTTTTTTGAAGTGGATTTTTCCTCATCATATTTCTTGTTGCTCTCATCTAGCCTTCGCTTTAGGTCATTCACTTCTCTCTCATTTGATTTATCCTCTTTGTTTGTAGATGTAGAGGCAGATTTTATTATTCTTTTTTCTAATTCATTGCTCTTGTTGCCTGTTGCTTTCCTGTTTTCTTTCTCACTTGCTAGGTCTGCCTATAACTTTTCTATTTGGGTCTACAACATTTTCTTCTCTCTATCTTGCTTTAGCAATGATGTGTACACCAATTCATTGTTCTTCTTTGATAAATTAATTTTGCCAGTATTTTTCAGGCCAGAAAAATCCAATTGAAAATTGGTTACCTGGTATTCAGATCGATCCATCTAATTTGTTGGTTTATTTTGAATTGTGGGAACAACAATTGTGTACTCCATTATTTCTTTATTTGTGTCAAATGTGGGTAATACCATGGTTGTTGTAGTCTCTGAAGTTACAGTAGACGCACTCTCCATCAGTTTCTTCTTTTCTTTTTTATTCAAGTCTGATTTCTTTTTAAAATCTTCAATGAAATCATAACTTGGGGAGCCAAGAACAATGGAATGCTTGAATGGCGAAGGAATAGGAGTACTTGCAGTTGCTAATGATGTTGCACCCACACTATTTTGAATTGGGGGAGTTCCTGGAAATAACTCCTTTGTGGTACTGGTGGATCCATTGATAGTCTGACTTGGACCTGTCAAAATCCTTTGCCTCTTTTGATTGCCTTGATCACCTGGTGTTTCTGTGGTATCTTTTTTTGTTTTCCTCTTAGTATTGTGTGTAATTTGTCGTTGTAGCACATGTTGACCACTACTAGTACTACTACCCATACCATCGCCACCAATGGAACTCCTAGTTGCACTAAGTTGTCCACCAAGGGCATGTCCTAGTTGTGATTGTATCTGACCATGAGGATGAGGACTAGAAGCTCTAATAAATTGATTTTGTCTTGTATCCCCTTGATCTACTTTTTCACCTCCAAACCCAAGGCCAGATTTATCAACTGGTTTTCTATGCTCAACGCTTTGTATTGTCGAAGGGCCTTGTCCTTTGGACCCCAAAGGACCACCTTCATAACCAATTTTTTGAAGTATGGCTGCTCCTGTAGTATATGTTGAAGCATATTCTTCTTTTGCGGCCTCACTTAAAACAGGTTTGTAATTGGCATGGCTTTGTTCTTCTTCTTCCATATCAATATCATCATCAGATTCATCATGTTCATCAGGATGCTCTATTTTCCACAATTTGCTAAACTCTTCATCTTCTTCATTATCATCATACTCTGCAAGAGCTCTTTCTTCTCCTAGGTCCTTCCTCATAGACCAAAAGGCAGTAATTTTTTATCGTGACCATTTTTTATCTATAACATCCTTCTCTAGAGAACCTGGTATTTTTACTCTACTAGATGGTTTATCACTTTTTTCATAAAAAAATTTGTATGTCCTGATTGTCTTTCGATGCAATGCCATAATTTCGTCTGACAAATGTTCAAAAGAAATACCATTCTCAAGAGCACTTTTCTCCATTGCTATTTTGACCTCATCCCAAGAATCCTTGTTTCTCAATTTTTCAAGCAAGGGTTTACTTTGATGTTGAATTCTATTTGCAGCATTCCTATTGGCCACAATCGTTGATTTAATGATGTCACATGGATCATACTGCCAGTGACAGATAGCATCAAATGCAAAAAAAATCAAAAGATTATGTGCCACACTAAATGCTTTTCTCTTGAATGTAAACCCTCCAAATGAAAAAGGTAAAGAGGGAAATAAGGTCTTCTTTTGCTGACTGAGAAAGTGTAGTTCATCAACACTCTGCACCTACCTTACATATTCCAATACAAAAACCCTTTCTATCACATGTATTGGAAGTTTGTATGGATGTACTCCCGATCCATAAAATCTTAGCACAATATATTCTTCCATTAAGTACCAATCAGCCAATTGTATTTCTTTTCCTAGTTGCATGCAGTTTCTACATGACATAGGCAATCTAGGCATCGGATTATTTGTAATTACTTGATGCAATGGAGCCAAAAAGTAGTCTACAAAATGACTGTAGTTCCTTCGAGAATCATGCATCCTTATCTCAGTGGTCCATTCATATACTAGAGCCATTTTATTTTCCTCTGCATTACTGTAGGCCTGAATCTGAAGCTTGTTGGTCTGAAACATTCCTCTAAATTTGAATAGAAAAAGATAGCACAAGTAGGTTGTGAACCTAAATGTCTTCGTGGAACCTGCTTTAATCATTAAAAATTGTTTATGCATGGATTCTACAATATGCTGAGTATAATTATATTTGACATGTTCATCAGCATAATGTATATTATATACCATTTCAAGGAGGCTTGCACCCACTTCCAAATTGCTATCCAGACCGAGGCAAAATGCTAGCATGGAAATAGTATCCTAAACCCATGGTTTAAAAAAATCCAAATTATAAGGAGGCTTCTGATCACCTTTCAATTTGTTTCTATCCTTAACTATATTATTTAAGAAATCATTTTTCATCCTTTCTTCCACTACTTCATAATCACTAGCAAGCTTTTCTAGGTCAATGTGGTGGTTTCCAAATTCTTTGGTTGTAAACCCCAACACTTTTCCAAGTTCTTCTGCATTAATGGATAACAATTCTTCTTGGTTATCTTTATTAACAATTGCTCTTTTCTTATCATCATAATTTTCGGCATAGACCATGATAAATTCTGGGCAAGGGAAAACTTCATGTAATATCATGCGCCCTAATCCAGTTACCCACGGTGCACTGACACTATTAAATTTTGTTTGCTTTGTAGCCTTATTCTGAGATGAAAATCTAAGTTATGAGGTACGCCTACCATAGATTTCAGGATCATAAATATCATGGTACCCATCGGTGAAACCTGGGGTTTTAAGCAATTCTGCATTATGTATTTTTTTATTGGACATTGCTCTAGTGGTAGACATGCTTGTACAAATGTGAAGTTGTGAAAGTTGAATTCCCTAATAAGTAATACCTATTAGTCCTCCTTAATTTTAATGAATTCTTGAGTCTCTAAATTCTGAAACCAAACTTCAAACTTTGACAAAATAAGATTTTAAGAAATGTCAAACGATGAAACGTAGCCGTAGGAATTCTTTCACTTACCCAGATTTTGAGTCCCGACGCTTGAAAACTGGAATGGCATTGTTGGAAGTGGAACTATGGAATCCAAAACAGGGTGGTGCACTGCAATGGCCAATAAGCAATCTTAAGATTGAAGACTTTAAAAACCACTGTACAATTTTAAAGTGCAAAGTGTTTTAAATGCTTTTTTTCTCGTAATTGGAACTTTAAAGTGAATGACACGTCTTAGGAGTTAGGTCTACAAGACTACAAGTTGAAAATTCTTAACCGTTGATCTTTGAAAATCTAACGGTTATAAGGTGATTCCGGAGGTTTAAGTTGGGAAGCCCATCACTTTGTGCATTTCATTACGGAATGCAACTGCAACCATACATCAAATGTTCATCCAACGGTTGAAACTTGAGTAATTTATGATATTAAATTTAAAGTTTAAAAATAAACATTAATCACTTGACAGTTGACACTTAGCAGTACAAAGTGCTTTAAATGCTTTGTTTCTCAAAATTGGAACATTAAAGTGAATGACATGTCTTACGTCTACAAGTTGCAAATTCTTCACCGTTGATCTTTCTAAATCTAACGGTTATAGGGTGATTCCGGAGGTTTATGTTGGGAAGCCCATCGCTCTGTGCATGTCATTACGGAATGCAACTACAACCATACATCAAATGTTCATCCAACGATTGAAACTTGAGTAATTTATTATATTAACTATAAAAATAAACATTAATCACTTGACAGTTGACAGTAGGCCTGAAATTTGATGGTCTATTAAATATTTGACCATTTTTTCAATTTTAGATCGTATATTGTAGCTATAAAATTTATTAGACCGTATAATTTAACTTGCTATATTTTTATTAAACTGTAAAAAAATATTATATAGTATTTTAATTTATAATATATATCATTTATAATTTTTATTATAAAAAGAAAATAGAATATAACTTTTTTGAATATTTTTAATATGAATTTAGAAACTTTTGACTTTTTTATAATATTAATAGCTATCATTTTTTATATTAATATATGTGATTTATAATATTATTATAAAAATATATATTAATTTAGAATCTTTTCAAAATAAAACATAATTATTTTTAATTTTTAGAATATATTTAACAAGATTTATTTTTAATACAATTTTAGAAACTTTTATTAATTGTTAATTATAACAGTAGATTTTTATATTTTTCAAGATCTTCCATTTATAAAAGATTTTATATAAAAATTCGTAAATTAAACAAATTTTTTGATAGGCATTTAAATGGCCAAACCTTCATAAAGAGACAGTGACAAGAGGTTTTGAAACCAGTGAATACCGTGACAAAGGTAAAGGACAACAGACTCAGGCAAGATGAAGGACTTAATACCCTAGAAAATGACACAATTATAAAAGCCTAGTAAAATGATACCTAGAGGTAACGAACGTAACCAAATATCACATCATGATCAAGTGCAACCTCAACTAAAGAAGTTGGATCAACAAGACCATGTGGAAACTCTGAAGCAAAAATCTCTAAAGACACAGATGGTGTGACAATAGTGCAGATACTGTCATAAAAAAGAATGGATATACCCTCAAATACATCATCCAATTCAGAAATGTGAGATTCACAAAACAACTCTGCAAGACTTGTCAAGTGAATATCCCACAAAGAATGATTTGAGGGATAAAAAACATATTATTATTTTGAAGAACCAACCTTTGAAGCAACAGGAGATGAATCAACATAGGTTTGAAGAACTCCAAAGTTCAAATGACCAATCTCTCTCGAGGAATTTCTATCAACACTAGCAAGAGAGGTGTGAGGCTTATAATCATCATCAACAACAAAATGAGAAAAGGCATAGAGACAAGACTCATGATCATCTTCACCAACAACAATGACTTTTCCAGTATCATCCTCTCTAATGAAAATAGAATCTTCAGTGAACTCTACAGTCTTAGTTACTTCACCATGAGAAATCTGATAGATGGAAAGTAGATTTGTGTGCAAATCAAGAATACAGAGTACATCTCTGAAAAAACCATCACCAATCTCAACATTTCTTATCCTCACAACATCCAAAAGCTTACTATCTCCCAAGAAAATCTTAAAAGTATTAGTAGGATGAAGACCCAAAAAAGGATAGGGAGTAAAACCCATGTGATGAGATGCTCTTGAATCCAAAAACCATCTATCATAATCAAAATGAACTATAGAAGTTACCAATGCATGTCCTTTACCCATGTAGAGTTTATCTTCTTTATCACTTGCAAATCCTTCATTCCCTAACTGTGTAGGTTTGGAAGAAGGTGAAGGTGATGCAAATGGAGAGGCTATAGAAGAAGGAGTCATAGATGAGGGCATGGGAATATTATTCTTTTGAAGAAGATGTGAAATATCATCAATCTTCTTCATATAATAGTGGTGTTCATCATGACCTTTTTTCTTGCAATACACACAACTGAACTTCTCCTTCTTAGGTTTATCCTCTTTTGAAGAGGTGGAGGACTCATTAGACTCTATCTTAGCCTTAGGTTTCTTCTTCCCTTTTCTCTGAGAGGCTTGTGCAACTAATGCATGATTCATAGAGACCCCCTCTAACTAGGAAATTTTGGCTTGCTCCCTCATCAAACGGTCACAAAATGTCTCAAAAGAAGGTATTTGGAATGCATTTCCCAAAGAATCCATGGTGGAGTAGAAGGTGGAAGAAAAAATTGCAAATGGACCTCTCAGCTTAGACAAAATAAAAAAAAATAACTCCTTATTAGTTTTACCCTTCCCACATCCTGCCAATTGTGACCTCACGGATTTGAACTTGACTAGGAAATCATCAATAGAAGGAAATGCATAAGGGGAAAGAGAAGTTAATTTTGCCTCTATTTGTAAAGCACGAAACTCACTGACCTAAACAAACAGGTTTTGTAACTCATCCCATACCTCCTTGAGTCTATTACACTCCACAATATGGAAAAGAAGACTACCAGAAACATGCAAAGATATTAGACCCACAACTTCGTCACACTTGTTTATGTGAGAAAATGTTTCATAATCCCTAGTAAAAGTGTGTTGTGTATCATTCAATGTGGACCACAAACCCTTAGATTGGAGCAACCTAAGAATTTTAATCTTCCAAGTAACCTCCAAGAAAAATCAGCCAATGCAGCCTCTCAATATTTATTTTTCCAACATCCAAAAATAATTACTCAAGAATTAAAAAAGAATGAATATGTATGTGCAAGATAGCCTCTTCACAACCTGTGAGTCTTGCTCACACCAACCAAAGGGAGTGCAAAGCTACTTAAATAGAAAAAAAAAACCCACGTTGCCAATGTGGGATAATTTTTTTAGTAATCAATTTCAAAAAACCTTTGGGCCCACACCACTTCGACTACGCAGAAGCCCTAAATATTTATTTCCATTTAAAACTTTATAAAAGTATAAATTTTAATTTAAAAAATGTATGGCCAAACTAAAGCCACAAGAATGGTTTGTGGCCTGCAAATCAATGGAAGCCTCCAACAAAAGAAATTGCATCCCTAATTATATTTGCACCTCTACAGTTGAAAATCAACAAGGAATCTTGCCTACCTATTTTTGTTTGCACCTCTTATGGACATAAATGCCTCTCAACAATAATTTTGGGCTTCAAATGCCACCTCCTCGCAGGTTTGAAACATGCTTAATGATGTGACTCTTCAACAAGAACCATGCCTCTGCAAAGATACAAAAATAACTCATCCTCCTTTATTGATTCCCAATCACTCTTTAACAGAGAAAATTGGGCCTCTCCACACAAAAACGTGCCACCAGTACACAGGGATTAAAATACCTAGTAGAGATTCCTTCAGGCTAGAATAATCATGTAGAGAAAGGTAAAGACCACAGGTTTGAGCACAAATGGTCGTCCTCCAAAATTCTTCCAATGTCACTGCAATGGGAGATTCACATGGGCTAGAAGATGATTCACACCTCCCCAACATAGACTACCGCCAACAATAGGAAAATTGTGGTGCCTTTCAAATTGAAAAAATTCCTCAACTATAATAAAATTGACCCTTTCAATCGTTGTTGTTGGCCCCTTCAAAAGCCAAATCGTATCCTCCAAAATCCAAATAGTGCCTTCAATAGAAGGAAATAAATCGTAATCGCAACTTTGGAATTTAATAAATTTCAAATGCCAACAATAATCTTCAACAGGGAAAAAATATGCCTAGATCTCCATAGAAAAAACTCTTCAGGAAGGTGAGCAGGAAGAGGAGCTTTGATACCATGTAGGAGACGACAACTCCTTCCTAGGATCCTCAACCTGCAACAAAAAACCATCCTCACGAATACACGAGAGAAACACAAGGTTATTTTGCCAAAATATCAAGAGATTAATATTCAAAAAATGAGATAATAAATGAACATACTATATAGGCCTTTTAAAGTCATGATAAAGAAATGGGTGAAAAACTATCCAATATGGGAAAAAACCACCCAAAATAATTAACCTAAGTTAAAACTTAATTCTACGCTAATAGATAGTTTTTAAAGGTCTCATTATTTGGAGTTATTTTCTCATCATTCACTACACATTAAATCCTAAAGGTTTTGTATCATCTACGATAGATATTTAATTTATTTCCACCAAGCTACAGAAAAATTTAAACAATGATGTTAAGAGTTCTTCATTCAATATACGCGTTCTTAATGTTATCTTCTTGTGAACAATGGTATTCCGATATAATTTTGTATTATTATATCTTAATTCAATATTACTGGTAGGTTTATATTTGAAATTTTATAGAGGGCTTTAAGGTTGATTAAAATTTAACATATTTTTATTCTAAGTAATGCTACAAGGTTAAGGAAATGATGTCATGATCATGTTAACACCCTAATCCTTAAGTGAGTCAAGATGAAGGTCAATAGAAGATCGAGACCCACTATTTAAAGAGCTATACAAATTAGGAATTAATATTCTGACTACTAAATAAATATAGTAGATCTTCTTACTATTTAGGATCTAGGGATAAATAGAACTTGGAATATTGTAGGTTTCAAAAGTATATTGCTAAATAAAGGCAAAAAAGATGATGTTATGATAATAAATACAAGCTTCACAAGCATGCAACCAATTTAGACATTTTAATATCATAAGATGATGACCCCCACTTTAATAATAGATGGTATTCTTTATTCAATATACATGTTATTTATGTTATCTTCTTGTGAACAATGGTATTCCAATATAATTTTGTATTATTATATCTGAGTTCAATATTATTGGTAGGTTTAAATTTGAAATTTTATAGAGGGCTTTAAGGTTGATTAAAATTTGACATAGGTGAGGGAAATGATGTCATGATAATGTTAACACCCTAATCCTTAAGTGATTCAAGATAAAGGTCAAAAAGACCAAGACCCACTATTGAGAGAGCTACACAAATCAGGAATGAAGACTCTTACTGATAAATAAATATTGTAGATCTTCTTATTATTTAGACACTATGGATAAATAAAAGGGAAGAATGTATGTTGTTGATTTTAAAATTATATTGCTAAATAAAGGTTAAAAAGATGATGTTATGATAATAATAACAAGCTTCACAAGCATACAACCAATTTTGACATTTGAATATCATACCCTCCACTTTAATAATACACCATCTACCTATGAGTGTAGTATATATAAGAGTTATGAAGGTATATATTGGTACTAATAAAGAAAGGTAGGTGTAATTGCATATCCCTCATTTATATTTGGTTTCATAAAACATCGATCTATGCAAGCATATCCCATACATGATCATATGTAACATCTCGGTATAAGTTTTTACTATGAACATATTATTTTGTATAACATTTACATTTAGTGTCTATTTATCTACCATTATATCATAGGTAAAAATGAGAATAAATAATGTATAAGTAGCTAATAAACAAGGGTAAAATTTTGTATCATGGATATAACAATAAAATATCAAACCCTAAGAAATTGCAAGAAAGTAAGGAGGTAGAATAAATAATAAATGTAAAGATTATAAAACTTAGAAAACTATAAGGGAACCTAGTGAGGGTGTCTACAAATTTTTGGGGAAACAATGGCCCCATTTCTCCTTATTGCATTTATAATGATATGGGAACCTCCTTCAATTTGTACTTTTTATACCTAGTTAATAAAATTTGTTGGAAACTTGCAGCCATTTAAAGTCAATTTCCACTTAACCCAAAAGAGAAATCTATGCAACAAAGTACTCAAAATCTACATGCAAGAGAATAGACAACATACCCATGAAAATATGACACAAGATATACCCTGGGAAAACCCTCAAGAGGGAAAAAACCCAACCTCCAAAAGCATCCATCTATCATGTATTATTCGGCAACAAAGATTACAATACATCTTCAGAGTCTCCATGAACACCATTAAAACAACAAGCCCTCTCCATGAAATCCATGTGAACAAGCATACAGCCACACATCCCCTGCCATGCTTCAAATCTCCGCAAATTCTAACTAGAGCTAACCTGCCAACTAATCAACCTAAACAACTACCCTTTTGGTTTCTTTTATAGACACAAGCTCCCACAAAACCACCAAGTGGTAATACACAAAAACATGTGACTAAAACCATGAGATTATAAAACCATGTCCTTACATTTAATATTAGGTACTTTATTTAATTATTTTCCCCAATATTAAATAATTACATTTTTACAACTTTAACTTATGTCACAATGTTACATACACCATAAAGTGGCCCCAAGAATAATTAAATTAAATACATTATGCAAGGCTTACAACACACCTTTTCCTAACATTCTACCACTTTTTGTATGCATTGCGTATGGGGACAAGTAACCTCAAAACATGAATCGAATGAACAATCCATATAGCCACATATACCATCATGGAATCAAAGTGCTCCATGTGCTCCATCAAGATACATGTAACAAGAATCAAAGTGACCACCATCCCAAGCATGAATTATCTCATCCTCCATAATACTAATGCACAAAGATAAGAATCCATCCAGAGAGAAGCCACACAATCTATCACAACGAAGCATAAGTCTTGCTCAACTGATATCCCAAACATAAACACTCAATCCAAAGGTATCAATATGCACAAATAGTTGTCAAGATACACAAGCCCATAGCTGAAATAGCACCCACATCAAGTGCTAACACATCCAAATATCCATACCTCCAAGGTATACAAAACATAGTAAACTCGTTCCATAAACATATACACCCAAAAACTGCAATCATAAAATCTATGTGCAAACCTGTCACAAAATGACATACACATCCAAGAGCTCCCACTGCATGGGTAATGCAAATATGAAAAAGATCAAGGCATACCAAGTCTACCAATAGAATCGTATAGAAAGTGTAAATAACATCATGTAGTACCAAGGAATCATCCACAATGATATGCAAACTTGTAAATCAATAATCTGTAAGAACAACTCTCACCACAAGTCTCCATAGCTCTTCCAAGTTCTTCACACCCAACAAAGAAAAAAGATAAAGTACCCTCCATTTCATCGCCCAAGAACATAAGTGAAAACACATGACTGCAAGCTAGTGATCACAATAGCTCCAACCAAACCTCAAACCAATGTAATGTGAAACCAAACATACTGGAAGATAACCACGACCAAAGAGAGAAAATTTGCACATCATATACCTGTAGAAAATCCTCCTACATACACCTCTAAATACCAACTATGTCAAGTATGATCTCCTCCACAACACCCCAAACAAAAATCCATAACAACACCCAATCGTTCAATCACTAAGATCAAAAATAACATATATATCATGTAATCAACATGGATGTAAGCCTCTCATAACCAAAGAACATCAAACTAAATCCATTCCCAATGAATGAAATAAGCCCAATACAATTCTTAAACTCAACATCAATGAATATAATCGCAATGCATAAGGAGATAAATATGCCAACACTCCTTAAATGAACCATCCAAAACCATATATCCATAGCTCAGGATTCATATGCATGAGAAGATAAAGCATAATCATAAAGAACCTAAAAGAAATAATGGGCAATACCTCTCAAGTGAAACCGCTAAGTAGACCAAGAGTGGGGAATGATAATTCTCCTCCAAGACACCCAAGTCATCATGACTCATCCAAGAACACTCTCATCATAGGTCTATGGAGTACTCAAAGTAGTCCATAAACAGCTCAGATAATAAAAACAAAAAATAAACTATGCCAAAATAACTCCAAACCTAATCCAATATGTAGTGCTCTAAACAATCTTTCCATCGACTATTTTAAGTCCAAAATCTAACTTCGTATGCACCCAATATCACCTCTCAAAGCTCAAAACGAACAGCTAACTTCCAACTAAAAAATCACTATCAAAATAGTAAAAAATTAAAAAATATATGTCACCACAACGTAGATCACTAAGTCAGCTTTCCAACGAATCCAAGAATTCAAAAAACGGAGCACCTGGGAGAAATTTATGCCCCCTCGAAGAAAGTTGCTCAATTTGTCTACAAGGCAAAAAAATCACCACCCCATGATCCTCATACCAAGAAAATACACCACCACAACCATAATCAGTAACCAATCCGACACCACCAACAATACACATGCATAAATGATCATGACATGCCAAAGTCTCTAGAGCACAAGAAAAATCCATGACACCATGATCACCACCAAATGTACCAACAACTAACAATCCAACAGTGTCCACATATCTGCATAACATAGTCAACTACATAGGTCTCACATCATGACTGTACCCGATAATACCATCTCTACTCCTCAACATGACATCAAAACCAGCAATCCAAGTGACTAAACCAAACCACCAAACTGAATATGCATCAATACTGAAATATCTATGGGAATAAACAACCCATATCTAAGTCATAGGTGCAACAAGTATAAACCGCCTACAACATTGCACAACTTGTAGATACAACAATACAACATATAAATCCAACCAAATAATGATAACCATGTTAAAAATAGAATAATATGAGATCTACAATTGAGAATACAATGAATCCAACATCAAATCTCCAAGATCTCCAAGATTTGATCATCCATAAACTCACAGTGTCATCATAGTCAAAGTAACCCATAAACAACTTAGATAATAAAAACAACAAATAAACCATGCCAAAATAACTCCAAACCTAATCCAATATGTAGTGCTCTGAAAAATATTTTCATCAACTATTTGAAGTCCAAAATTTGAATTCATATGCATTTGATATCACCTCTCAAAGCTCAAAATGAACAACTAACTTCTAGCTAAAAAAATACTATCAAAACAGTAAAATATTAAAAAATATATGTCACTACAACGTAGATCACTGAATCAATTTTCCAATGAATCCAAGAAGTCAAAAAACGGAGCACTTGGGAGAAAGTTATGCCCCCTCGAAGAAAGTTGTTCAATTTATCTATAAGGCAAAAAACTCACCACCCCTGGTGGTGGGGCGGTGGTCCGCCGGTGGTGGCGGAGCCACCCGGCAGCGCCACTCGTTTGAACCGCCGGACCCGAAATTTTATTCACTACATTTAAATCTCATTTCAATTTATACATGGGTCGGCCATTTGTTTTAAACACCGGTGGCATTAATATTTAAGGCGGATATTTTAAAAAAATTTAAAGCTTTTACCAAAGCTTTCGGCAGTTAATACCGTTGGCTGCTGCCTGTACCCGGGGATCGTCACCGGCGGTACCCCCGCCGCCAAGAGCTGACAGGCCCTGCCATTACAGGCCTGAGGTACGGCGTGGGACAGGGAGTCCGCCCCTCTAAAAAATTTAAAACATTTTTTTCATTAAAAACTTTTCAATCGGCCCCCGAATATAATGATTTTTTATTTGTTTATTTTTGCAGGTACGATTTTTAAAGTGACGGGAATTTTTTTTTAAATTTCTTCTGCAACTGAGATGGAGGGTCGTACAGTCATATTTGATAATAAAAAAATTGCATTTTCTTTCAAGTGTAAATAAAATAAGTCATATTATATATCAAAATTCATCTCTCGGTCAACTCAGATCCAACTATGAGTTCTATTTTGATTTAGGAGGTCTTCTATAAATTTTCCCCCACAAAACTTCTATTTGAATGCATAACCAAGAAATCCATTTCACCCAAAATTTCTTACACCAAATTTGTAAACAATTCATCAAAACAACAAACCCAAAACCCTGAGATCTGCAATAAACAACCTACAAAACCTTCATATCTTTCCATGTCTTTGATTCTCTCATGCAATACATAGATTCAAACCCAAATAAGATTTTTCTTAACCAAAGGTTATACAACCATAACCAAAGGTTTGATACCACATGTTGGAAACTTGTTGTCATTTAAAGACAATTTCCACATAACTCAAAAGAGAAATATATGCAACAAAGTACTCAAAATCTACATGTAAGAGAATAGACAACATACCTATGAAAATATGACAATATATACCTTTGAAAAACCTTCAAGAGGGAAAAAACCCAGCGTCCAAAAACATCAATTTCTCATGTATTATTCATGAATAAAAATTACAATACATCTTCAGAGTCTCCATGAATACCATTGAAACAACAAGCCCTCTCCATGCAATCCATGTGAACAAGCATGCAACCACACATCTCATGTCATGCTTCAAATCTTTACAAATGTTAACCAGAGCTAACTTGCCAACTGATCAACCTAAACAACTATCCTTGTGGTCTCTTTTATAGATACAAGCTCCCACAAAACCATGTGACTAAAACCATGAGATTACAAAACCATGTCCCCACATTTATTATTGGGTACTTTATTTAATTATTTTCCCAATATTAAATAATTACATTTTTACAACTTTAACTTATGTCCCAATGTTACATACAACATAAAATGGCCCCAAGAATAATTACATTAAATACATTATGCAAGGTGTACAACACACCTTTTCCTAACAAAATTCTGGTAGGTTAATTAGCAATGCTATGAACTCTACCTCAACATTTTTCCCTATTCCAAGCCCTTCAAGAAGACACCAGCTAAATGTCCTTCATGATCTCTCAAAATGCGACCAACCCCAAATATAACCCTAGTTTCTCATAGATGCCCTGTTGAAGTTTAGCTTGAACCAACCCTCCATAAAGGCCATCCATATGATGTTTTTCCTTGTATTTTCAAAGAGTAACCCACTTAACCCATGAACAAGATACTTTAATAATTATTTTATTTTCTACATAGATATATTTTTAATATGTGTGTGAACTTTTGATTAGATTTATGAAACCATCAATAGATAAATAAACACACTTCATGTCTTGTAGCTAGATATACCAAAGTCTCTAAAATTTGTCAATGCAATCCATATAAATTAATACATGGATAAGAAACACATTTCTATTGATAAATAAATAGTCATTAAAAACTTTTGACCAATTCTTGCCAATGAAAGTAACCTAGTTAAGAAATTTGTTATAAGCTTATGGTACAATCTTACAAAACTAAACACCTCATGTCAAAAAGATTGCATATTCTAGGGTTCCAGTCTTGACATTTCTTATGTAGTAAGAGAATAAATTTGAATACTGTGTATGTTACAAACATAAAAATTGAAAAAAAAGAATAGGTTGATTTCTATAGCTTCCCAAAAAAATCTTCCTATCTTCCTATGATGGTTCAGATCACTAAGGTATCTAGTGGAAGTATAATCTTCTATATCAAAGGTTCCCAATAGAAATAAAGTGATATTGGCATCCTCCCACAATTTGTGTATTCTAAGTCATCTCCTTCCCCTGTGAGAAGCTTTGAAACCTAAATCCCATGAACAAAACATAAATTAAGCATTATCAATTAACAACTTATGAAAACAGACACAATTTTGTTTAACATAACCAAGCCTTATAATTTGTTAAACATTAATTTCAAAAGAAGATAGAAGCTTGTTTAAATTGGGTGGACGTTATTATGGATGTAATGGTTCTTGCAACCTGATACAATCATAACTTGCAAGGTGATTTTTGAATCTATACAACTCACATGAACCATCCTTGTTGGAGTTATCCCCCTAAACCTTCCCCTAGGGACTTAAGGTCACATGGCCATCCTTCCCACAAGGAATACCTGCATACTCAATTCTAAACAAGATTGAAGTAAAATGTAATTCTCCTCACAAGGTCTCTCTCAAGGAACATACAATTGAGTTCCTACACAAAAAAACCTTTGTACAATTAATAAATAAGGGTAACACAATTTTCCACCCAAGGCAATTAATTAAGCCTTAGATAAATAATTGATTTACATAGACATGTATGTACCCATATTCATGATAGGATAACAAATCTTATATATAATAGTACCTTGATTTCAAATGTAACTTGTACCATTAAGATTTAATTTAAGATTCACTTGAATATACTTCAAGTAATTCAAAGATATCAAATTTGAACATATGTCACAAGGGAATTAGCGTCAAAATATTTATCACAAACAAGTCCATAAGATACAATAGTAGCTCTAGGCATTTATCATTTGTGTGTTGCAATGACAACCTACTAACTACTAAAATATCAAACTTAGTTCTAACATGTGGGGGTCTTGTAAAAATGTTCACATAGTCCACACATCACATGGTGTCATAAGTATTGGTTAAGTGGATATAGATATTTCTATCACAATCAAGTGAGCCAAGGGGCCATACATAGATTCCTATAGGTCTAGAGTTGATTTTCACAAATACATAAGAATCACATTGAACCCACATAAGATGGTCTCTACTCCACATGTACACAAAAAAATACTAACAATAAAATATTCAAATCCACCCACTTCACTTAATTTGTTAACTAAAAAAACTATTCAAAAATAAATTCTTAATTAGAAAGATCATAGGGAAAAAAATCCAACCTTACTCAATAATACTTATAGTTTTTTTCCTACTTATGGCACAAGTGATCTTAAGGAATTTCATCCCAAGTACAACCTAAATTTGACACATAGCTAACACAAGTGGACCATCCATATCCCATAAAAAATACACATTATTCACCTCATTAAATCCTACTAACCAGATTTTGCATCATTAGTAGATACAAGTTATCAAATTTTCCTAACTCATTCATAACATTCTAATACAATTTCAGCCTCAAATCAAAGTGTATTGAAGAGAGAAGGTCAAAAAAAGTAACCACCCTAAACCTTGGAGTTGTCCTCCTAAACCATCCCCTATAGACTTGAGGTCTAGGGGCATTATTCGCCCAAGGACTGCCTACATACTTGCTTCCAAATGAGATCAAAGGCAGCTGTAGTTCTTCTCACAAGGTCTCTCCCAAGGAACATTCACTTGGAATTCCTACATAGAAAACCACTTGTCTAATTAATAAATAAGAGTAAAATATTTTTCCACCCAAGGGTTTAATTAAACCTTATCAAACTAATATTAATTTTCAAAGTCATGTGTGTACCCATATTCATGATAGGATAAAAAATAATATATAATAGTACTTTGATGTCAATTGTAACTTGTACTATGAAGATTCAACTTAAGATTCACTTGAAAATACTTCAATTAATTCAATGATTCAACTTTGAACATATATCACAAGGGAAATAGCTTCAAAAGGTTTACTCGTGAATATCCCACTTGTTAAAGTAGACGATTCACTTCCACCTTGTAAAATATGAATTCTCTACTCTCAAACTACAACATGTTATTATTTTTTTCTTCCACATGTAGCTTATATTTTTAAATTTAGGACTTCTCATTTAATGTATAAACATGATCAAATGACAAGACTCGATATCATACCAAAATTTAATAGTCACTTTACCAAGCATAGAGGTACCAAATGTGATTACTAATATATTAATAGTGATAGTCTATTTATCAATATGTAGTGAGTAATAATAACATACAATATCATATAATAAGTTTAATCCATAACTAAAAAAATAAACCTATGAAACAAAATAATCCACATCTTGAACATAAATCACATAATAAGTTCAATTATCAAATGTCTTTACCAATATGATGCCTTTGTCTATAAGGAATAATTATTATAAAATGGATGCATGACAACTTGATATAGGCTATAATATTTATTTCATAACATATAGTATATTCAAATTCAACCTTCAACTAAAACTGAAACACAACCACATAAATTATCTCCATGAATATATTCTGCAATACCCAATTCCATAATGAAAATGGTTGGCATAACTCAACTTAACTAGCACCTTTTAATTATTAAATACTTGCACAATAATAACAATCATTTCGCTCTTTTTACTTATCAACATTTGACTATCAAATGCTTAGAAGGGTTTTCATGACACAAGAGTAACCAAAAATACTAGTTTTAGTATAAATTAACTTGCAAACCAATAATGAATAAACAAAATATTTAGGCACTCGATGAATTTCTATAGCCTCTAAAATAGGTCTCAAGTAGACATAACCCCAATAGTTGTTTAATTGACACATTATGAATGAGCATAATTTATGATGTTAATAGTATTTCTCAATAAAGCTAAGGGTCCCATGACTTTACAATTTCCATATAATTTATCATTCTTTTGATCAAAATTCCATTATCACAATGTCACAGGTTTTCTAGTGTCTTATCATACCAACTTGATTTCCAAAATCTATAAGGTTTATTATGTAGTCTATGCTTCAACATAGAGTAATTTAGACATGGAATCTTTTAAATCGGGTTTATGGATACACATGAAACATTTCATGGAACTATTTTTTTTATAATACCAAGATAAAAGTAGAATGGTGTCATATGATTATGATTTGGATAACTGATACCATATGCTAAGTTTTTTTAAGTAGCCTAAATGAAAGAATTATTTAATATTTTTCTTCACAACCCTTCCAAATAACTTATACCAAACTTTAATATTAAAAAATTTATCAGATGGTAAGCAATACTTGTATTAAATTTGAATGAACACTACACTTTCAGTATGCCCCTCCAACTATCTCGGATGCCTAATTTCTCAACTCACAAGATACAAGAAAGGATTTCCAATGTAGACTTTAGTTTATACATAAAAAATTGCTTACAAATCCCAAAAGCATGCTAGAGATGACATAGACACAAGCTTATAAGTCTGCACCTCTCCATAGCAATTCCCATGGGTGAAAACACCCAATATTTACAATGTAAGAGGAGTTGTATGGTTTTTTTGGTCTCCATCACTCTTCCCTCTCCAATTTTAACCCAAGCATAGTAGTCGCTAGGCATCTTTTTTTCTCTTTCAACCAACCTCTCAGCCTTCTTTACTAGACCCATTTTGTACCTCATCCCAATACCATTACAATGGATTCTACCTTTGATTACAAGTTATTAGGTACAAGTTATAAAATTTTCCTCATTCATAATCATCTATTACAAATTTCAACCCCAAATCAAATCCTATTGAAGAGGGAAGGTCAAAAAAAGGAACAATCCTAAACCTTGGAGTTTTCCTCCTAAACCATCCCCTATCGACTTGAGGTCATAGGGGCATCCTTCACCCAATTAATACCTACATACTTGCTTCCAAATGGGATCAAATTCACATGTATTTCTCCTCACATGGTCTCTCTCAAAAAACATACACTTGGAATTCTTACATAGAAAACCCCTTGTCTAATTAATAAATAAGGGTAAAATAATTTTCCACCCCAGGGGTTTAATTAAACCTTTTCAAACTATTATTAACTTTCAAAGTCATTTGTGTACCCATATTCATGATAGGATAACAAATCTTATATATAATAGTACCTTTATCTCAAGTGTAACTTGTGCCATGAAGATTCAACTTAAGAT
The DNA here is from genome assembly GCA_007115665.2 of Sequoiadendron giganteum. Lineage (NCBI taxonomy): Eukaryota > Viridiplantae > Streptophyta > Pinopsida > Cupressales > Cupressaceae > Sequoiadendron > Sequoiadendron giganteum. The sequence continues at coordinate 232,603,447 of CM021107.1, read as the reverse complement.
TCACTTGAATATACTTCAATTAATTCATTGATATCAAATTTTAACGTATATCACAAGGGAATCAACTTCAAAAGGTTTACTCATGAATATCCCATTTGTTAAAGTAGTTAATTCACTTCTAACTTGTAAGATATGAATTCTCTAGTCTCAACCTACAACTTGTAGCTTATATTTTCAAATTTAGAACTTCTCATTTAATGTATAAACATGATCAAATGATAAAAATCAGTATCATACCAAAATTTAATGTTCACTTTACCAAGCATTGATTACTAATCCCTTCATAGTGATAATCTATTTATCAATATGTAGTGAGTAATAATAACATACAATATCATATAACAAGTTTAATCCATAACTAACAAAAGAATCTATGAAACAAAATAATCCACATCTTGAACATAGACCACATAATCTTAGTTCAGTTATCAAAAGCCTTTACCAATATGATTCCTTTGTCTATAAGGAATAATTATTATAGAAGGGATGTATGACAACTTGATATAGGCTATAATATTTATTTCATAACATATAGTGTATTCAAATTCAACCTTCAATTAAAACTCAAACACAACCACATAAATTGTTTCCATGAATATATTATGCAATACCCAATTCCATAATGAAAATGGTTGGCATAACTCAACTTAACTAGAACCTTTTAATTATTAAATACTTGCACAATAATAACAATCATTGCACTCATTTGACTTTTCAACATTTGACTATCAAATGTTTACAAGGGTTTTCTTGACACGAGAGTAACCAACAATATTAGTTTTAGTATAAATTAACTTGCATACCAGCAAGGAATAAACACAATATTTAGGCACTCGATGCATTTCTAGAGCCTCTAAAATAGGTCTCAAGTATATATAACCACATTAGTTGTTTAATTGACACATTATGAATGAGCATAATTTACGATGTTCATAGTATTTCTCAATAAAGCTAAGGGTCCCATGGCTTTACAATTGCCATATAATTTATCATACTTTTGATCAAAATTTCATTACCACAATGTTATATGTTTGTGTGTGCCTTATCATACCAACTTTTTTTCCAAAATATATAAGGTTTATTATACAATCTATGCTTCAAAATAGGGTAATTTGAATATGACATCTTTAAATTAGGTTTATGGATACACACGAAATATTTCATGGAACTATTTTTTTAATAATATCAAGACAAAAGTAGAATGATGTCATACGATTACAATTTGAATAGTTGATACCATACGTTTAAGTTTGTATAAGTAGCCTAAATGAAAGAATTATTTAATATTTTTCTTCACAACCATTCTAAACAACTCTTCCAGATAACTTATACCAAACTTTAATGTTAAAACATTTATCAAATGATAAGTATTAAATTTGAATGAACACTACACTTTCCGTATGCGCCTCCAACTATCTCAAGTGCCTATTTCTCATCTCACAAGATACAAGAAGGGATTTCCAATGTAGACTTTAGTTTAGACATCATCTGATCATAGGTCATTTTTTATGCTTCAATGTATAAGGTGTGATGGTTTATTTTGTTGGTGAAATTTAATTCCTATTTCTGTAGATTAGAATTATCTATTTTCTTTAGAACTTATGCAGTGTTAAGTTTGTTTAGGTCAACACACTTTATGATTTTATGTGGCATTATGGTTGTTACAATTAATTTGTGCACAATCTTGATTGAAGCAGAGCAGTCAAGCCCTTATAAAAATGATTTTTATGGTTGTATTGAATTTAGTTAATTTGGATTTATGATACATCATAGTAATTAACTCTTATAATTAATTTCAAAAGGCATCTACTAACACATGTGCATAATTCTTAAATATATTCACTATATCGTAGATGTAGGTGCATTTTTATGCAATAAGTGTTTGCTAATAATTCAAAAAAGAACATTTATTCAAAAAATAAAAGACTTTGTGAGATTTGATCTTGGAGGAGCATTAGAGATGACAAGAAGAAATGCATTTCAATACAAGAGATGAATCTTATACACATGACAATTACTATTGAATTAGTTCATTCTATTATAAATGGGGGATGGCCTTTTTTATGTAGTTCATGTACTGCTACATTTCCAATATACATCTAAACAACTTTGAATTGATTTAATAGAGTATTTTATCACCTATTTTAATAATGGATACAATGCATATTTTCACTCATGGACATATAAATTGAATCTAATATTTTTTCATAATTTACATATTCTAACAAACAATAGCAAATACTTTTAAATAATGATGATTTATGTAGCAAAATAAATAAGATTTTGAAAGAATACATTTTTTATTCAATGTTTGTAATTGCCAATATGCTTAGACATACCCATATTTATATTTATTTGATCCTTGACATGAAAAATGTACTTACAATTCAACTGGACTCAAATTACTAGAACATTTCAATTCTTTTCCATGATACTAAGATCTAAATTATGGGCATTATGAATTGATATTTAAAAAATGCTAGGATTAGATGCCTCCCAAGTAACAACACCACTCTTTTCTACATGATTTGATCTTGAAATCACATGGCCTATAATTAACGGTTTGGTGAATTGTAACGCCCCACCGTGGAACCCGGAAAACGTTATGACATTCTCATAAACAACTAAATAATTTATTTTTTTTAATACAGATAACATGTGACAACAACAACATAAACGTTAAAGGGTTCCACAACTACGCTACTAAGTAATAACATCAAAATACCACAATAACCATAAATAAATAGACTCATAAGAAGTCGTGACCAGATATACATATACAATAAGAGTTACATACAATAATTGAGATTGTGACAAATCTCAGAATAATACAAGTATCGATACAAAGCATCTCATGTACATCATGAGTGTAATACAATAAGGAATAAGATGAAGAAAATAAGACGACCACGCCCACAAACTCGGCAAAAGAACTATGCTCTGCAACCACTGTGCATTCTAGATCTAGCCAAGAATTCTTGTCACGAACAACACACCTGTAAGGGACCCAATGGATAATGTGGCATGTTCCTCCCAGCCGTGTGGAGCTCGAAAGACCACCCCCCCATGCTAGGAGATAGAACAAGTTCTCAAATCATACAGACCACAAAAGTAACAACATACAACACAAGGTCGACAATCATGACATCACAACAGACAAACTCCCAGTACCTTAGTTAAGGTTATCACATAAATACCAACTTTTGAGAGGTTACCCATGCAACCACTTCCAGGTCCGGCCCCTAACAGAAGCCACTCCTCCTAAGGTACAACTCAAAAAGATTAAAACAATAAGACAACATGCATGCAACATGAACTTCTTACACAAGGACCTATAGTCAATCGATCCAATAAATAACCATAATGACATAACATGCATGGCAAAAATTCCACAAATGCGTACTCACATAACAAGGAATACAAATGCTCAAAATAGTAACTCAATGACATAACGTGTGTGGTCCACGTTTCAACTCAAATTATAAGACAAAGTCTCCATAAAGATTTAAACATAACTCATACTCATAGAAAATTATTCTAAGTCCTCAGGGGAACAATACATTGAACACCAAACCCTAATACAAAGAATACTAACAAGAAGGAATTTTCAACATAATGTACAAATCATACTCAAGAATTTCAGTAACACATTTTCAACCTAACATATAAGTTAAAAGAATACCAAGACTTAAAGTCCTTAGAGCTAACAAAACATCAAAGATCACAATGAAGATCACAATGAGCATGGTCTTAATCATCAAAATAACAGACTTATCTCATCACAATAAACAATTATCTCGAAGCCTCTGGAACACAAAATACTATCACAAACCTCAAGACAGGGATAATCTCCAAACCAAAACACCACATAACCCAATCCACGTATCTTTATTTAAGGACTTCGGTAAACATTACCATCCCATACATTAAAACAAAATGAGTAATTAAGTCACAATTACCTAATTACAATTCTAATATTTTTATCATACTATTAGATAAACCCAATACTAGAAGTACTTATTAATCAATACAAGATACAAAATCTAATCACTAAATCAGCTAAAGAAGCGCATGGTTCTAACATTAATTATATTTATTTACACATCATATTTCAATTAACATTTACTTGCAAGTATACATTTTCTTAATAATAGTCTTCAATCTTTGATACCTAATTAATTGCTAGTGGTATCTATGGATTAATCATCCAAAATTAATACACAAATCAACAACCCAGAATATCATTGGCCTTTAACATGATTTAATAATTCATTCACCCCATTTCAAATTATATATACTTAATTAATCATATCAAAATTATTACTAATGCTTTTATGTAAAACAATAAATAAAACCTAGAGGAAACTATATTAATACCATCTATTAAATTCTAAGAATTAAGAAAAATCCTTCTAAGTGTAAATTTTCATACAAAAGAATACAACCAAGAGATATAACTACCAACTCCAAGACATCCGATACCTATCTCCAAATCTTAAATAATCAAAGATCACTAAACCCTATTCTATCACCATAGCCTACTTCACATATCTTATTACACTTAATAAGAGGCAAATGGTATGAATGAGAAGAGTCAACTATACAAAATAACTTAAAAGTCAAACTACCAATCAGAAACAAAAACTTTCCTAACCAATAACCGAGTCATAAAATTCATGGCATGGAGACACTTATTAACACAACAGGTCAAAATTTTGAACAAAAGAAGATATGAGAAATACCAATCAAGGACCAAAAGAAACTCATGCACCAAGGTAAGTTACTGAATCATCAACCCAACCCGTTGAGAAAAGGCATGACAATTAGAAGGTAAGCATGTTACATGCAGCCTCAAGCATCGCTTGAAAACACAGGGAAAGCTTGAAACGAATCTAAGAGTTAAAAACATAAAGAATGGTCAACAGAATTAACGATGAACTAGTCGACCACTTACAGATCACAACGTCCAAGACAACCAAGTTAACTATGGTGTTCCCAGCATACCAACAGGTGAGCAGGAAGATAACATCCAGTTCCAAACAGATGAAAAAAAGCATGCAGCAAACATTGATTACGCATGAGAATGCAGAGGTTAATCAATAACAAAAGGCGACCGACTTATTATCATAGGTACGCGGATGGTATAAGAATCCATGGTAGAATAAAAATATAAAAATGCATGTCGCAACCAGTATAAAACAGTTTGAATACATTCTGGTGCAAGGATGGGAGTGATGGTCTGACATCTAGTTGTTTGGGCAATCCTTAATCTAACGTTACAGGGATGGAGACAACCATATTGACACATGAAGGAGTTAATCACTGATGGAGATTTCTAATAAATATGAAGCAACTGGCGGAAATGTTAAACTTCATTACAATCTCAACAAAAGACTCAAATGCTAGACCCATCGTTGACATAAGAGGTTAAATTCTCCATCGAGGATAGCACTATGTGCGAATAGACAGGGGATAACACTTAAACCACATTGAATAGAGATTACAAAGATTGAAATACTAACGGCTGAAGCTAGGTAACACCATATACAAGCAGTTCAAAGAAAGAACAACACGACAGGAGCATGGAGTGAGTTTAAAACGATAGAAAATAGTTGCAAAAAGGGTAACTCTTATAATCACTTCACACTTTAATCAAGGGAACAAATTAAGAAGGTTGAAGACAGTTTAAAATTTCAGAGATACACAACATGATACCATTTTAATTAATCCAATATTAACATATTTCAGTTTTCTATGGTGCATGCAAGGTTTGAAGACGAAATTTTCACAGAAGTTTAACATGATCATAGCGAAATATACTTTGAAAAATTAACAAGAAAAGAACCTGAGAGTGTTTCCCCGGAAATGGAGAACGATAACAGCAAATCCCGGCAATTTCAAACCTTCAACTTTCCACAATATGAACATTGTCTTTAACAACAATTTTCAGCTTCTCCAATCCACCCCAAATCAGAATTTCAGAAAATATCTTTCTATGAGAAGCAATCTCTTTCCTTCCTACCTTTCGAAAATCTCAAACCGTGTGTCCAAGAATGATCTTTTTTCAAGATTATATTTTTTTTTTCCATTTTCTCAAAGTTACAAACTTTAACTTTCAGTTTTAGCATGCAACGCATGCATCAATTAAACTAAATAGACACTAAAAGATTAACAAGATATTTTCAACTTAAGATCTCTACTATAAGTTCCATTTTCGAAAATTTTAAAAATGAATAATGAAATCAATTTACAATTAAATGATCTTTTCGAAAATAAGATATTTTTAACATTTCAATCTAATCACTTAATAAACTAAAAATAGATTTTCTAATTTAATTATTTCATCAAATCAATAAAGCAAGATTAATATTAAATTAATCTAAATTAACATAATATAAGCATTAAAGACTCAATCATTAACAAACGACTACAAGCACACGACGAACAGGTGACATGACAAGAGGGTAATGATAGATATTTGTTCTTTTCAGAACGATGGCTAAGGACAGAGGACAAGTCTATCTCCCATCGATAATTTCATTGGGTCATGGCACGCTCAAACCTGACAAGCAGGTGGAGTCGATGCACGTAGCCGAAAGTTGCATAACCCTGCATGATTAATCCAACAACATGTATAGATATGAAAACACACCGTGAAGAAGAATCGTGATGTAGCAAGGCACTCATTGATGATTACTGCTAAATTGTCTCCTTCACCAACTGATGTAAACATATAACTAACATAATATCATCATGTATAAAATAGAACAACATAGATAATCATCATAAAATGTCATCTCATGAAAATAAACATCACATCATAAAATATAGTGTATCATCAACTAAGTTTCACAACCGGTCATGTAAACCATGACATAAAAACATTGAAACAACATAATTTCAAAGATCTAATAGCTAACAGTGTCACAAAACAGCTAAAATAATTGTGTCATCAGGAGGGTCACTACATGAATGGCAGTGGGCTTGACAGAATTGCTACATTCACAAGCAGTTATGGTGAAAACATGTTTAATGTGTTAAGCATATTGACTGATTTTACGTTTGATTTGTGGTGCAATCATTGGCTAATGTGCTTGGAGAGAATATATTTGTGTTTTCATTTCTACACACATTTTTTGCATTCTTATTTAATAGTAAAAGATAGCTCTCTAAATGCTTTAAAGGCATTGTTGGCCAAAATTGATTTGTGCTATTTACATAGCAGAATACAAGGTTACTTATTTTGTTTGATGTGGCTTTAAAAATATCTTCAATGTTGTAAATTTGTTCAGCATATCAAAATGTTAATATCAAGGTCTAGTACAATTGTGAACTTGCTTTACTTCTGTATTGAATATAGAACAAGCAAAAAAAATTACATCAGTACTATATCTACATTTACATTCTCTTGCCTATCACTGCAATAAAATCCTTTATTTTCATCTTCAAAGAGAAATGGGGACTGCATGGCTTGACTTGAAATATGTTCCATTTGAAAAATTGAATTCAAAAACATGCTCAGTTAAATTGGCGGGAAATGAAATAAATTATAGCTTTCAATTATGCTCCATTGAAAATTGGAAATGAAAAACATGCCTTTTCCAATGATGACATATTTCAAATAACTCAATAGATAACTAGGGTATAAGAGAGCTAAAATTAATTTTGCTAGGTGTAATATTAATGTCTCAGTAGAAATTGATAGGATTTAGCAAGCACTATTTAGGTAGATAGAAGAAACTACAAAAATTTCTATCAAATTAAAATGTAACTTAGAGTACAAAAATATATATGCATAAAGAAATGTTAGACTTGCATGCATCGTGGTTGTGCTAACTAGCCTTGTAAAAACATCATTATATATAAAATAAAATGTGATAATCAACAATTATTGGCAAAAATATAATCAAAATAAAACTCCAACAAAGGCTTTATAAAGGTATTATGAAAGATGTGAAAGCTAAAATTAAACAAGATGATGCAAAGCCCATTTATTTGATTGTTGTTATTTCAAGTTTTGACAAAGCTTAAGTAGTCAAAGATATGGAAGATATTGTTATTAAAATTGCACTAGCTAAAGACTTAAAACCTTTAGGAAATTTTCAAGATAAGATTTTAGAGGATACAAGCTTTCCAACATTATTTTATGGTTCTACTTTACGAATTGATATTGACAGAAAAAATATTTTCAAAATATGACAAAGTGGGAGTTACTACACAAAGAAAATGACTTTGCAACTCATATTACATTTTTTTTTCAAAGGAATTAAAATTATCATTTAACAAATTTTTTTGTTGCTTAGGTTTGCATATGTAAAGGTGAATTGAAAGAAAAAAGTGCAAAGTATGTGCCTACTCCACATGCTATTGAATATTTAAAAAAAACCTTTGGGCTACAAATCATATTAAAAAACATATGCCTCCAATATATTTCAAGAATAATAGAAAATATATATTTGCAATGTCAGTTGGGGCCCTTCAATTTTCTTTTTGATATTTACAAGTGTTGAACAATTTTGGATTCCTTTATGTGAGGAATTGTGAAAATTACGAAGTGGAAGGATCATGATCACATCAAAAACATTAAAGATGATAGCATTGATTATATTATTGGAAATTACCTTGTCATTTGTATCCATTATCTTAATCATAGAATCAATGAATTTAGAAAAAAATGGGATGAAATTCATGAGTTGTTTGGTCAGATTGATGATTAATTCTTTATTACAAATTTTCATAATAGAGGCAATGAACATGTTCATTTCATGTAATGGGTGAAAGAACCTCTTGTTTATGGGTACTGACCTAATTTTAATATTGAAGACTTCATTGATAAATATATTTTAATTATTTTTTCATTACTTGGTTCATACTTTTCAATATGCAAATGAATCATCATTTAGACACCTGCAAGAAATACAAGACTTCAAATTGTAAATATACTTTCCTTTGGTCTCCAATGGACAAAACAATATAATATTGGAACCATTGGCTACAATTGACAATGATATTAAAGAAAGGGTAAAACCTTTCATTTGTAACTTCAAAACAAATAATATATAGAGGAAACAACATTTGAGATTTTCTTGCAAGACAATAGAATGAATAGAGTAGATTATATTGAAATATTACAATTAACATTACTGCACACTAACATTCTAATGAAAAGATTACTAGTCAATGTTTGAGTGATTTCTTTTGTCAAACACATCCCACATCTTCAATAAATACATGTAATTAATTCTTGATCCATATATTGTTGAAAATTATGAGAGTTCATACATAAAAAAAACTAGATTGATCATTGAGATGAGCTTTTAACAAAGTGTAGGAACAATCTAAAAGTGTATACGAGGGTTGATGAAAATGATGTAGAACCTTGGTAATGTTTTTGAACTATAAGAAAATATTAAGTCACCAAGTTGTGCATGTTTTTCTCATTTCCTTCATAAATTAACTTAAGGAGAATTCTATTCATAAATACTTCACCTCTATAAAAGAGAACATTTATGATAAAAGACATGAGTAGTTATTGAAAGATCCCAACAAGTTTGAAAGTATCATATGTGAATTTTACCATTGAAAAATACATAGTGTTAGATGCACAGGACAACTAAGAGGGGGGGTGAATCATTTGTATATTAAAACATCAAAAACCTCACTAACATTCAGATCTTTATTAGCCCTTAAACCCTTAAACAAATTTAGCTTGCAAGTAAACAAGAGAAATAACAAAACATCAAAACACCATGCGATCATTAAAATGAAATTTTAACAAAGTGTAGGAACAATCTAAAAGTTTCTACAAGGGTTGATGAAAATGATGTAGAACCTTGGTAATGTTTTTGAACTATAACAAAATATTAAGTCACCAAGTTGTGCATATTTTTTCTCATTTCCTTCGTAAATTAACTTGAGAATTGTATTCATCAATACTTCACCTCTATAAAAGAGAACATTTATGATAAAAGACATGAGTAGTTAGTGAAAGAGACCAACAAATTTGAAAGTATCATATGTGAATTTTGTCATTGACAAATACATAGTGTTAGATGCACAGGACAACTAAGAATGGGGGTGAATCATTTGTATATTAAAACATTAAAAACTTCATTAACATTCAGATCTTTATTATTGTAGTGACCCTCCCAATGACGTATCTATTTTAGTTATTTTAAGATGTTGATAGTCGTTAGATGTTATTGAGACTATGTTACTCTAATGTATTATATATCTTGGATTACTTGTTCAGATTGTGAAACTCAGTTGATGATACACTTTATGTTATGATGCTTTGTATACTTTTGCAAGATGACATATGAGGTTCTGTAATGTTTATGATGGTACTATGATGAGAATAATTTTAGATGCTATTTCTTACGACAGTTCGGTGAAGGAGACAATTTAGCAGTACTCATCCATGAGTGCCCTGCTACGCTGTGATTCTTCTTCACGGTGTATTTCATGTTATCTATATTGTTTCAGTTGACCGTGCAGTGTGATGTAGCTTTCAGGTACAGGCATCGACTCCACCTACTTGTCAGGTATGAGCGTGCCATGGTCCAATGGAATCATTGATGGGAGATAGACTTGTCCTCTATCCTGAACCATCGTTCTGAAAAGAACAAGTATCTATTGTCACTCTTATGTCTTGTCACCCGTCTGTCATGTGATCGTGATTGTTTTGTAATGTTGTACCTATTATGTTTTCATAATGTTAATTTAGATTATTTTAATGTTTTAGTGAAAATGGTAATGTTGCTTTATTGATTAAATGAAATATTTAAGTTAGAAAAGCTATTCTTAGTTTATCAAGTAATTAAAGTGAATTATTAAATTATCTTATTTGAAAAAGGGGTAATTAATTTATTTATTTGTGCAAGATGATGTTTTTGAAAATTATAACAATTAGTTGTGATTTAAAGTTGTTAAATATTCCATTTTGATCATAAAGGTTGAAAATTTTAACTGATGCATGCTTTGCATGCTCAACATTGAGTTAAAGTTTTGTTTGCTTTGAAAATTGTGAAAGGAGTATATTATTGGAAAGATCATTCATTATTAGGGGGATTGATTTTAAAAAAAAAAAAAAAAAAGATATTCTCTCTATGACTTGTTTGCTAGATTTTTGTTTGGGAAAGCTGAAAACTGTATTTGGAAGCGATGTTCGCATTGTGAAGGATTTGTAGATTAATTTGTTGAAAGTTATACTCCTCGGTGCTCGACTCTGGAAGGCATATCAAGTTTTCTCCTTTGTTATGATTCTTGTTTGTATGGATTGGAACTGGTTGAGGAGTTTGTTGTATATCAAATTTGCATGCTATGAAATCTTGTATTTAAAACCTGTATGTACAATAGAAAACTAAATTAATAATGTTAAAACTATTGCGAAATAAATAAGTATAGAAAGTTTCAGGTTTGCTATAAGATCTATAACATCCTCATTCCCCGGATTGGACTTTTTAGTATGTATTTCAGATAGTTAATTAGTCGGTTGATATTTGTGAGAATTGTCGCTTAAGTGTTTTCCGTTGGCCTGTACCTGTATCATACTTGATGTTGTTCATATCACGCATGCATGATATTTTTACTTCCATACATGTTTACCTCCTTATCCTGTATACCGTTCGGTGTTCCTATTCGCGGTTTCCTCGTTTCCTTTGTAAGTTAAGTTGTATGGCCGACATCCTTCTTAGTCTGAACCCTTACTGTAGTTGTTTATAAATAAATTAAAAAAAAAAAACTTTCTTTGAATCACAGAATAACCTCAGATTGGAAATACATTCTGGTGATCAATCGCGTGCAAGTCTTCTTTTAACCGTGGCTTATCATATGCCTTGATTTGTTGTGTTACCTTGTATTTGCATGTCTTCTTGTCAATTCCGGCGCTGCATGCACTAGTTTTTATACTCTGTTTAGCAGATCGACATATTCTTGGTGACGTTTTTTCTTCCTTCATCGTTTATGGATGAACTCCTGGCTGTTTTGAAGCACAGGCGGTTGAAAGTATTTGGGATGTTAATTCTTGTTAATCTTCAATTTATGATGGACCGAACCTTTGCACAGCCCATACCTTTTCATGGCGTCCTTACCTCTTCTTGTCGATGCCTTATGTTGTGGAAATGGCTTCAAGTCATGCTTTTATGTATATCGGCCATCTTAATCAAAAGTATCTCCTGTGTTGCTCGTGTTGTTCCCGCTGCCTTTTCAGACTTTATCTATGCTCCAGCGTACTAAATCCTACTCTGGTGGTAAACGTATGCTCATCCTACTGTGGCCATGTGATACGTTTATCTCCTGTCATGCATTTGATCTTCCCTAGTTGAATATGCAGATTGCATGCAGTTGGTATGCGTCATACGGTTGTCGACTATACTTGTGGGGGGATGCGAATCAAGTTCTTGCCTTAGTCGCCATTTGTTTGGCTTTATCTTTCTCTTAGTTTCGATGGAGGTGCTAGTAATCTAAAGTTAAGGAATTGTTTCATATTCAGAATCTGGAGGAAATCTATCTGATTATGGTCGTCTTAGTTTTTGGCATTCGGGATATTAAGATAGAAAACCCCATCAACCTTGTAATAATTGAAGTCTTAGCTTGTATAAGATTCTTGTGAAATTCACGATTCTATTCCTTGAAAGTGCAATTTGGATATTTTTGTAAATGATGTCTTTTCTTATTAAGGGGACTTTTGTTAAATTAAACTTTTGTTCATTAAGTTTAGTTCACCGTATAAGTAAGAATGGAAGTATTAGTAAAGTAGGTAAATATTATAATATCCTTCTTTAAATAAGGGTAAGGGAATTCGTTATTGTAGGCATTTATATTGTTGAGTTTAATGTTTTTATTTTTATTTTAAGTTCTAACTTCGTCTTTAAAATGTGGCATTATTATTTATGATTTTATAAATTCTTCTTTAGGAATGAATAAGATATGTTCTCTTCCTTTTAATGTAAATGAGACGTACTTATCTCGTAGTGATATCCTTGGAATTACTCTTGTTATGATTAGAATTTTAAATGTCAATATTAGTAATAAAATAACAAGTTAGGTATGCCAATCCTGAACTCTTTGAAACTCTTTATTGAATTTGAGAAAAAATATTATGATTATTATTACTATTAAATAGATTATTATTTTGGATATAAATACAATTTTCAGACAAAACGGATTTATTATCATCTTATTTGTAATAGTATTGTTTATTGGAATGATTTCTTATTTAAGTATAATTACTTTAAACTCTAAGTGGTCCACTAATCAAAATATAAAGGCAATATTAATATTTGAAAATTGAGTTGTTTTAGTGCAACTAGAATATTTGTTGTTATCTTATTCCATGTACATGAATATTGCGAGTTAGGAGTGTTTTATTAGTAATTCTTGAATGGAATGGTTGTCATATATATATCAATATACGAATAGCATTTCTCTCTTGTGTCATGTATGGAAAATAGTGTACATTTTATCGTCTCCCAGAGGATTAGAATTGTCGTCTATGGAAATGAATTATGTTTAGTCAATATGGAGGCCCTTTGTTTTGTATTACTTCAATGTAGAAACGTGAGCCATGCACATTATGACTTATGTGATATTATTTGGATATCTTGAAGTCCATGATATGGAAGTGCGTTGTTCATGAAAGTCTTAGCCATGCATTTTTTGTGGATCCTATTGTGATATTTTATGTTGTTGTATGGTTCCGATGACTTTGGGTCTTTGTGTAGAGAAGTGTTCTCTTGTACGCATGTTGGCGTTATTGTTTTGACTTTTTGAGAAGTTGTACAATAGGAGGAATGGCTTTCATTAGGGGCTGGACCCAGAAGGGGTTGCATGGGTAACCTATCGAAAGTTAGTAATTAAGTGGATACTTTAAACAATGTTCTGGGAATATGTCAGTTGTGTTGTCAATGTGATGTCATGTTTTTTGGCCATGTGTTGTTGTCGTCCCTTTTGTTGTCTAATTTGATGTGAGGACATATTCTATCTCCTAGCACAGGGGGTGGGCTTTCGAGCTCCACACGGTTGGGAGGAACGTGCCATTTTCCATTGGGTCCCCTACAGGTGATATTGTTCGTGACATGTTTGTTCTCGGCAGGGTCTTGGATAAACTTTATTCACGGAGATTGGTACGTTGGACAAGCTCGTGGACTTGGATGACAGCTAATCTTCATCTTATTCTTTACTGTTCCCACTCATGATGTTGCATGAGGTATCATTGTACTATGTCTTGTAATTCATCGAGATTTGTACCACTCTCATTGTTTTACATGTACTTGTAATGTAATCTAGATATGACTATTCACTTGATTTGATTCTTATAGTTCTTGATGTGTTGTATATATTGTTTTACTTAAGTAGAATTGTTGTGGAACCCTAGAGCGTTATGCTAGGTTGTAATCACATGATGATATTAAATGTTCTTTTTATAAAAAAAAAAATTCAAAATTTTTGTGTTACGTATGTAACGTTTCCTGGGTTCCACGGCGGGGCATTACAATTATCCCTTAAACCCTCAAACATATTTAGTGTGAATGTAAACTAGAGAAATAACAACACATCAAAACACCATGCACAATAGAACACCAGATTTATGTGGAAAACCCAAGAAGGTAAAAATCATGGTGAGGATTAGCTCACAATATAAAGTAATAGTAACACCGAATATAATAGGCTCATTGCCCAAAAGAAATAAGGGATCACTATTAAAGGACTCATTGTCCAAAAGAAATAAGATAGAAGAAGGGTTGGCTCACTACCAATTTTAACTACTAACAATGCATATTATTTTATGTCAAAGGTATAGTTCCACTAAAGCACAAACAACTCATTCAACAAACTAAAATGTAGACAACTTATGCTCACTACATCAGGGAGTCATAAGCAATAAATCTCACACTCAATTCACCACACTTGATCACTTTTGCATCTTTCACATCACACAAACTCACACCTTCATCCACACAATAAATCTCCTTGTATTTATACCATCTATGACCTAAAACAATCTCAATTAGGTCATCCTTAAGGAAACGTATGCACCTCAACCGTGCAACATCAAATAGGTCAGCACCAAACACTTCCACACTGTAAATAAGTGAATGTATACCATGCCACAACTTAATTGGGACCCAAATCTACACTGTAAAGCTTCTCAACACTTCCACAAACAACAATCATCCTCCACAAATAGCGCTAGCATACCAGGTTGGAAAAACCTACACTAACATTGATAAGCGACCACAAGCATTCCTCTCCTAGTCTAGAAACATCTCATAGACCATACAACATCAATGAAAAACATCTCTAAATATTCCACATCATCAAAATATTCACCACTACTATTGCAACCACATGAAACTTAAAAACACCTTTATTTTGTGCAATCAGACACATTGGCACATACATCCAACTCACCAAATAACCTTGCAAAACACCACAACACTTGAAACTTCAAGGGAAGATAGATACAAACAATATAAGCATGTTCCCAGATCTGCAAGCTAAGAACCTTCACTACAAATCCAAATAATTTCTCCCAAACACCCTATTTCAACAGATAGATATACTATCAAACAAAACTTTTACTGTAGAATGATCCATAACTTGAAACTCTAGATATAGAACCTCTTAACACCTTTAATCATCATATGTAAAAACCATCCAGGCATATCTTCAACCTTGAATAAATTCTAAGCAAAACACTGAACACCACTCTATCACATTGAACTTTCTTTTATTCAAATATTCTCAAAAGCACTTGGAAACCAAGTGAACCAACTACATCAACAATACTACTATCTTTGCAACACATTTGCAGAATTTTCAACACCTCTCATCAATTATAGCACATCCAACTATAACAACTTTTGTAACTATACTAAAGTAAGACATCAATGACAACACCAACAACATTATGTTGACATCAATATCAACAACTCTAGGCTTCCAACAACTCTAATGCTAGGGGATGACATCCTCAACACTAGCATCATTCCAACACTCTCTTCATATAAAGGGTTTACATCAATGACAACACCCAAACAACTCACATACAACTCAAGATTCCAACATGTAGCATGCCCAAAAATTCTAGAGAATCTATCCTTGGAATTTAGTACCATGCCATTTTATAATGCTAAAGGTCAAAGCATAAAAAGGATTGGGCCACATATCATGTTAGATACAATCAATACAATAATATTTAAAACTATTCTAGAGAGAAGATGACATGTTATATGCATTCCATTCAAGGCATTGAAGATAACTTGTTAAGTGGCTAACCAAGATGGGCTCAATGTTTCTTGTATATAATGCATATATTGCTAAAGTTGAAGCATTTTTTGTCCTCAAGTTGATTCAAATTGGGGGAGCATTAAGACTTTGCCAATGAGATTGATGCTTATTGTTATGAAGAGAAGAACAATATAAATGAAATAAATTTTAAAATAAAAATAAATTGGCATAGAAAAAATGTATGAAATTGGAATTGATCTAAAACATAAAAGAACTCTAAGAAATATGCAAGAACATTTAGACAACACATTTTTTGAAACAACCCATCCATGTCTTCTTTCTAGAAAAGAGTAATATAAATTACAAAAATAGATTTTATTAAGATTAAGTTGGTTTTTGAGGGACCATACTAAAAATAGTTTCAATAGGTCTATCACTTCTACAAAGTTTCCAACCTCCATTAGAGGGGAGGAACCTTTTAATTTTTGGATGATAAGGATACACTAGTATTTTTGTATCCTTAGTAGAGTTGCTAAAAATTAACTGGTTAATAGATTTTTCACTATAGTTTTTCCTTAAGAAATGACCCTAAATCATCCAATGAAAAACTACAAATGAAAGAATAGTTGGAGTGATCATTGTTGGATTAGTGATCTTCCTCTAAATTTTAGAGGTACAACTCCCTCTCATAAAAAAATAGTTTTTTATTTTGGTAATGATTTTAAACAGAAAGCAAAAAAATCAAGAAAATTAAAATAAAAACTAGAAAGGAAAGATAATTGAAAAGAAAATAATGAACATAAAGATTCATTTCTCAAACATAAAAATAGTGTGTAGATAAAAGGAAGAAACTATAGTTTGTCATATGACAAAGAATTAAAGAAACAACCATAAATCCAACATCAAAAGAATTCACAACAAAAAGAAAACACATCTAGTTCATAGACTAGTGATATCATTCTTCATTTTATTTCTCCAACCACAAATCTCACATACTCTTTCCCTTTTGTACAAAGTGAAAACCCAATTTTCTTCCTCCATAATTTCCTCAAGCCCCTTGTAGCAAAAAAACTAAACTCATTTAAAGCCATTCAACCTTGTATATAGGGTAAGTGCACAAAGATAAGGGGTGAAAAAGGAGTCTTAAGTGGCCATCCTTTCTTTTTCTAAAATCATGAAATACTAATCTTTGATGAGGATAGTTACACTCAAAATTTAAAGATGCAATAAAAACAAGGGACATAATGCTCCGAGTCTACTTTGTAGAATACTAATTTTTTTTTAAAATGTTAGAGATTAAGGGGTTAAAAAAGGGAGCCACAAAAATTGGTGTTGTTTTTGTCAAAAAAGCATAACATAGCATCTGTTGTGGCTCCCTCAAAAGGTAAACTTTGCTTTAGTGAGAAATTATCTAGCAACATCTAGTTTATGCCTAAATTTTCTAATAATTTTTTAATGAATATATGATTTTTTACTAATTTTGAAAGTGGATGCATCTTGAAAAAAAAAAAATTGGTTGTGCTACCCCTATAATTTTTTAAATTTAATCAAAAATCATTTTTTTTTTAAGATGTGTAGAATGGAGTCTAATTTATAAAACTATAATTTATTTTAAAATTTTAATGAACAAATAAAAAATAAATTAAGAAATACCAAACATTGGTTTTTGAGATAAAAATTAACACACAAATAAAATAAATTAAAGATGAAAGTCTTAACATATTCAAAATGCAAAAAAAATACATCGTTAAATAGCAAAGAGAGATCTTAACATTGCCCAGGTGTTTGTTTTACTCAACCTTGAAACACGTACAAACTTGATGGTTAGCACAAATGAGATTATGTAAAAAAAAATAGATTATGCAAAAACACATTTTTGGGTGTTAGAAAGGCACTCCAAGCCTTTGGGTTTGAAATCTAAAGGAAATCCAAGCCAAAGGCTTGGGGATTCCCAAAGCAAGGCATAACATGAGTGTGTTATAACACACTTGCGCTATGTCTTTCTTTATGTTTTTTCTTGTGTTTGCTTTGTCTGATTTATGTTTTGGATTCCCAAAGCAAGGCATAACACAACCATGTTATAACACGCTCATGTTATGTCTTGCTTGAAATTGTTTTTGTGCGAGTTTGTTAAATGTATGTTTGTATATATATTTGGATGTATGTATACTTGTATGTATGTATGTTTATGTGTGTGAATGTATATGTATGAATGTATGCTTGTATGTATGTATGTATGCATGCATGTATTTATGTGTGTATGCTTGTATGTATGTATGTATGTATGTTTGGATGTATGTATGCTTGTATGTATGTATTTAAGGGTTTTAGGTTTAGGTATATAAGGGTGAGGGTATAGGGTATAGGAATGAGGGTTGAGGTTGTAGGGTTTAGGGTTTAAGGTATAGGGTTGATGGTTGAGGGATTAGGGCTTAAGTAATAGGTAGAGGGTATAGGTGTAAGGAAGCTAAGGTAGCAGAACAAATTCCTACACTAATCTGGAGAGGAGAATAATGCAAAAAAATTGTAGATCTTTATCAGTTACAAAAACTTAAACAAAAATAAATAAAAAACATCATGCATACCACAACACAATGATTTACGTGGGGAAAACCCTTTCGGGAGAAAAAATACACTCTAAAATATGTCTAATATATTATTCAGAAATCATAAAAATTACAATATACTTGTAGAGAAAGCTTCTCACAGGAGTATCACCAACCAAAGATCCACAATACTTTATGTATTTTCAAGGTTGAAACACATTTTCCCAACAATAGGGTTGAGAATTGAGGGTTTATAGTTGAGAGATAATATTGAGCTCCTTGAGTGTATAAGTTTGTGTAAGGTATAAGGATTAGGGTTTAGGGTAGTGGGTTTATGGTTTATAATATGGATTGAAGGTATGAGGCATAGGTTGAAGGATTGACAAGATGGTTTAGGGTTTAAGTATAGGGTTGAGAGACAATATTTAGGGTTTATACTATAAGGGTGAGGTTATAGGATACAGGGATGAGGGTTGAGGTTGTAGGGTTCAAGGTTTAAGGTATAGGGTTGAGGGTTGAGGGTTGAGGAATCGGGGCTTAAGTATAAGGTTGAGGGTTGAGGGTTTACAACTGAGGGATAATGATCAAGGTTAAGTGTCTAAGGTATAGGGTTCAAGGTTTAAGGTTGAGGGTATAAGACATAGGGAATCTAGGGTTGAGGGATTAGGACATAAGTATATGGTTGAGAGTATAGGTTATAGGGTAGAGGGTTGAGGGATAATGTTTAGGGTTGAGTGTCCATGATTAAGTGTATAGGGTATAGGTCCATTAGGGTTTAAGATATTGGGTTGATGGATTAGGGCTTAAGTATAGGTTTGAGGGTTGAGGGTGTATGGTGTAGGGTTTAGGGTTTAAGGTTTAAGGGTTGAGGTTTGAGGGTTTAGGGTTTAAGGGTTGAGGGTTTAAGGGTTCAAGTTTTAGGGTTTAAGGGTTGAGGTTTTAGGGATTAAGGTTGAGGGTTGAGGCTTGAAGGTTTAAGGGTTGAGGGTTGAGGGTTGAGGGTTGAGGGTTGAGGGTTTAGGGTTTAAGGGATTAGGGTTGAGAGTTGAGGGATTAGGGTCTAAGTTTTGAGGAATTAGGGTTTAAGGTATAGGGTTGAGGGTTGATGGATAAGGTTTAGGGTTTAAGGTTTAAGGGTTGAGGGTTTAGGTATAGGGTTTAGGGTTGAGGGTTAAGGGATTAGGTTTAAGGGTTGAGGGTTTAAGGGTTTAGGGTTTAAGGGTTAAGGGTTTAAGCATTGAGGGTTTAAGGGATTAGGTTTTAAGGTTTGAGGGCTTAAGGGCTTAAGGTTTTAGGGTTTAGGGTTTCAGGGTTCAAGGTTGATGGATTAGGGTTGAGGTTTCAAGGTATTGGGTTGAGGGTATTAGGTTGAGGGTATAGGGTTGAGGGATTAGGGTTGAAGGTTTAATGTATAGGGTAGAGGGTTGAGGGTTTAAGGGTTTAGGGTTGAGGGATTAGGGTTCAAGGGTTTAGGGTTTAAGGTATGAGGGCTGTGGTTGTAGGTTTTAGGGATGAGGGTTTAGGTTGTAGGTTTTAGGGATTAAGGTATAGGGTTTAGGGTATAGGGTTAAGGTGTAGGGTATAGTGTTAAGTGTTGAGGGTATAGGGTATAGGGTATATTGTATAAGGTTGAGGGATTGAGGGTATAGGGTATAGGGTTGAGGGATTGAACGTATAAAGCATAGGGTGAAGGGTTGAGGGATTGAGGGCATAAGGTATAGGGTTGAGGGTATATGGTATAAGTTTGAGGGTTGAGGGATTAGGGTTTAAGGGTTTAGGGTTTAAAGGTTGAGGGTTGAGGGATTAGGGATGAGAGTTGAGGGTTTAGGGTTTAAGGTATAGGCTGAGGGATTAGGGTTGATATTTTAATTTATAGGGTAGAGGGTTTACAATTGAGGGTTTAGGGTTGAGTGATTAATGGTTTAAGGGTTGAGGGTTGAGGGATTAGAGTTTAAGGGTTGAATGTTGATGGATTAGGGTTGAGGATTGATGGTTTAGGGTTTAAGGTATACAATTGAGGGATTAGGTTTAAGGATATAATGTATAGGGTAGAGGGTTTATAGTTGAGGGATTAAGGGTTTAAGGGTTGAGGGTTGAGAGATTAAGGGTTTAAGGTATAGGGTTAAGGGATTAGGGTTAAGGGTTTAATGTATAAGGTAGAGGTTTAAGGGATGAGGGTTGAGCGTTTAAGGTTTTAAGGGTTTAGGGTTTAAGGTTTTAGGGTATAGGGTATAGGGTTGAGGGATTAGGTTTGAGAGTTGAGGGTTGAGGGTTGAGGGTTGAGGGAATGGCTTGGGTAGTGTTTTTCTATATTTTCAATAACTTGCAGATGCAGGGGTTTTGGTTGGCACGTGCTTTGATGATGCCCTAGGCCTAATATCTTCATGTATTAGGCCCGAAAGTGATGAACAATTTACCCTTGGCTTAGAGGAGACAACGTCAAGTTGTTTTGACAAGTGGATAAGGTCATATGGTTTGTGTGGACCCTACCTGGGAAAATGGATTTGTTGTAAAGCCTCTGGAAGTCATTTTGTGTGCAAGCCCTAGTGTTTTCAAGTTCCAATTAGCCCTTTTAGGCCTAGTTTACAACGGGACAGACAATTTTTGACCCTTGTGTTCCAAAGTAACCATACTCCAATTTTTTATATGTTGAAGAAGGGCCAAATAGGTATCTAAATATGCTTTTATATTTTGAACCTATTTTCTTCTCCAAAAGTTATGGTGGAAAAGGTTGTTTTGGAAGGCTACTAGGTTTAGGGGTAGGTTGTTAAGGAAGACCTTAAATTTTGAAGTTCTTAATTCCTTGTAAATCTTAGTTGCCTTGTGTTTGTAATTTCTACCCTATGTAGGGTCCTCTTGGTGTGGGGTAGAGAGTTTGGAGTGTTTTATGCCTCATATGGGGTTGTGGCCTAGTATGCACCTAAGAGTGACTTTGATCATGGAAACTACAAGCTTTGTTTTGAGATGTTAAAACAATTGAATCCTTCCCTACCTCTAAATTATTTTTCCGTTTGAAGAAACTTATGCATGTCATTTAACCATTATATTGACTCCTCTAGATTTTAGAATACCCACATAATTTGACACTTCAACCTATATTCTACCATTCCTTCCTTCTAATTCCCTAATCACTCTTTCTTTGATTAACTAGGGTTAAAATTTATCTTCCTCCTCTTGCTAAATAGATTATAAATCACCTTCTAAAAATTCCTCCCAACCCTCTTTCTTCATTTTTTTTAATTTGCAACTATTTTCCTATGCTCTTCTCCGCACAATTATTCTAGCAAGCTCTTCCACCTATCTTTATAGAAATTACATAATTTTATTCATTTGTTCATAGCCTTCGCATACTTCTTCCATCTTTCTTAAACATATAACTTATGTCTAAATTCTCAACAAACCATATTTAATAAATCTTAGCTTATTAAAATTTATATTATAGACAACCTAGCAACAATGGTAATTCTAATATAATATTATAATTATAATATTGGCATTGCAAGTGCACCTAATACAAACTACACACTACTCTTATGATGGTTACTACTAACTCTAGAAGATCCCAGATATGGATATCTATATTAAGGACCATTATAATTATCATTTGATGCAAACTCCGATTGAATTAGGTATAAGTATGCATTGAGTTAATCTACACTTATGATGTCTATATTTTTTGTATGCTTGACCAATCGTGATGCAATATGGTCGTAAGAATCATGTCAAGTACCTTGGAGCTAGACATGCAAATTACTAGAAGGTTATAGTCTTCCTAAAAATTCATTATATTAGTCTAAGGGATTCCTCAACATTCCCTTATATTGCTTAACCTTTCTAATCCTTCACATTAATCACCTATTCTTGGTATCTTTATGAATAGTCCAAAGAACCTATCATTTCTATAATATACTTGTGCCTTGTTGATATCTCAAAAAATTAGACCTACCTCATAGTGTCTTTAACTTTCAAGCTTGGGCCACAAATAGCATTAATGATTCACTCTTTAATCAACATGAAAATTCTTATATATAAGCTATTTAATGCTCAACTCAAGTTCTTATCGACTTCTATTTGTTTGTATAAATATGATTACCCAAAATAATACTATAATGATATTTTGAAATAATACAAAAAAATCTTAAGTATTACATAGAAAAGACAACAATTATCTAGTTTCCTTTATATGGTAAAAAATATTTAAAATGAGATTTCATTGCACATAATAATCTCACCCATGTTAGCATGGTTGATTTTGTAGTAATTATCATGTCCAAACGGTGTGATCCTATTTGAATGACATGATGACATTCTCATTTAGCATAATGGTGTACATCTGTCATGGCCATGTCTATAAAAATTAAATACTTCACAATCTAGATATCTAAACTAACTAGTATTATAGGTTGGACAAATAATAACTTAAAAAGTTCATTTTTCAAGAAAATTTGTACAAATTATCTCCCATATATTTTTACCATTAACTATGATAGCTAAACATATGAGTCTAAAATTTCATTCTTCTAGACCTACTAGCATATCAATATTTCAAGTATGCAAAATATGGTAATCTCATGCATCTTCTCCAAATCATAGTTATGAAATCATTTAGGGGAGAGGATCCAAAACGTGCGCGAGCAATTTTCGAAGGTCCACGTGGAGTGTCATGTGGACTAATAAAAAAAATTGCATTTTCCCCTAATAAAATAATGCCTAATAAATAACAAAATAATATTTTTTTAAAATTTTGATTTAATTTGCCACATGGGACGACGCGATTAGTCTATCCAATTAAAAAATGCCCAAATTGACCATGCGATTGAAACATGCTCAATTGGAATTTCAGTTACTATGTGGTACGACATCCAAAGTGGATTGCCTTGCCACATTAGTAATTGTCACTCTGTCACCCTTAAACTCCACTACGTCACATTAATCTCTCGCTACCCCTTGCTATAGTTGTGTGAAGTCGTGTTTAATGCACGTCACTTCCTACAAGCTCCATGACACCCCACGTAAACTTCGATCCAACCTGCATTCAATGCTCTCAGTGCCTCACATTTTTTTCCAGCTTTAGTGCCTTTCATTCTAGCAACTTCTCTCATTTTCTTCACTTTAACGTTGGAAGACACTCCGTTGAGGTCTCTGCAAGTTCGAAATAGCTAGGTACACAACATGCAACGCTCAGAATCCAATAAGGAAATGAGTGTACACTAGTATTTCAACATGAAACCCAGCTCCACTTTTGCCATGCAATGTTCCTCGTTCTTCAGTGCCATGCAGGTAAGGAAGAATACCAACATGTCTTATTTATTTTTCTACGGCTTCCCGAATTCCACTTTTGTTGACATTTCCTTTTAGGTAAACCTGTGTGAAGGTGGTTGTGTGCTCATGAGGAAGCTCCATTCGGCCCACATTGATCCATCTGACCCAGGTGAGCGTGCTCACTAAGGCTCGCCAATATTTAGTTTTCGCTTGTTTAGTGTGTTTGTGTTTGTTTTATTGGGTTTTTTCTATTGCAAATTTCTTTTTTTTTGGTTTGAAGTTTCATTTTTATGAACACAATGGAATCTATGTTCATAAATACACAAAATCTATGGAAATTAATCTTTTGTTCAAGCATCGCTCTCTTAAATGGGTTTTTTTTTTTATCATTAATGTAGCAAATAATATTGTTGGTTGTTTCAGTGCCATAGAAAAATTTGGGGTTGTTTTCTATTTTCATTACAGTAACAAATAATATTATTGGTTGTTTTGCTGCCATAGATAAAGCTAGGATTATTTATTTTTCATTACAGAAACAAGATATTGTTGGTTGTTTTGGTTCCATACAAAAATATGGGGTTTAGGTCCAATATAAATCTTGGGTGTTCTTTTTTAATATGTTTTGCATTATCATAATTTAGCATTTTTGTTTCCTTAGGGTCTATATTGCAAATACTACAGTCATAGTTTAGCATTTTTGTTTCACTAAGGTTTATATTGCAAATATTGTAGTCATAGTTTAGCATTTTTGTTTCATAGGTTTTGCATTATCATTCACTCTAGTTATTGTATTCTCATAGGTTTTTCATTATCATTCACTTTGGTTATCGTATTCTCATAGGTATTGCATTATCATTCACTTAGCTTTTCTTTGATGCCATAGAAAATATTACGGTGTGTTCTTTGTTTCATGAACCAAAAAAATTATGTGGGTTTGTCTTTTTTTTAGGTTTTGCTTCATCTATTCAGTGACTTAAAAAATGTATGTTGTTTCGGTGCCATAGATAAATTTTGAGGTATTATCTTTTTCATGGGTTCTACTCCATCAATTCAGTCATTAATAGATGTGAGATTTATTAAACTTTTATTGTTTTCCATTTGTAAGCTTTATATTTTTCTTCATTACAGCCATTACAATCATAGGTTAATGTTAGGTTTTGATTAATGTTATTCAGTATATTTTTTAGGTGCCATTGATAAAATTAGGGGTGTTAGGTTTTCCATAGGTGTTGCTTCATTCATTTAGTAATTCTATTTTTGTAGCTTTTTTAGGTGTCATTGATTAATTTGGAGATGTTATCTTTTGCATAGGTTATGATTAATCAATTCAATCATGCAATTATTGTAGCTTTTTTTGGTGCCTTAGCAATATTTTGGGGCCTTCTATTTTTCATAGGTTATGCTCGATCAATTCAGTCATGCATTTATTGTAGCTTTTTTAGGTACCATAGATAATTTTGGGGGTGTTATCTTGTTTGTAAGTTCAACTTCATCAATTCAGTCATCATCTATTCTACCAGTTTTGGTTGCCATTTACAATTTGAGGGGTGCTATAGTTTTTATAGGTTATGCTTCATCAATTCAGTCATCAACTATGTAACCTTTTGTAGGTGTCATTGATAAATATGGGGGTGTTAGGTTTTCCATATGTGTTGATTCATTAAATGAGTAATGCAACTTTGTGTAGCTTTTTTAGGTGTCATTGATTAATTTGGGGGTGTTATCTTTTGCATAGGTTATGATTCATCAATTCAGTCATGTAATTATTGTAGCTTCTTTTGGTGCCTTAGAAATATATGGGAGTGTTATATTTTTCATAGGTTTTGCTTCATCAATTCAGTCATGCATATATTGTAGCTTTTTAAGATACCATAGATAATTTTGGGCGTGTTATCTTGTTTGTAAGTTCCACTTCATCAATTGAATCATCATTTATTCTACCAGTTTTGGGTGTCATTTATAATTTGGGGGGTGTTATGTTTTTCATAGGTTCTATTTCATCAATTCAGTCATCAACTATGTAACCTTTTGTAGGTGTCATTGATAAATATGGGGGTGTTAGGTTTTTCATATGTGTTGCTTCATTAAATCAGTAATGCAATTTTTTGTATCTTTTTTAGGTGTCGTTGATTAGTTTGGGGGTGTTAGGTTTTTAATATGTTATGTTTCGTCAATTCAGTCCTCAAACTATTGTTTCTTTTTTTGGTGTCATTGATAAATTTGGGGATGTTAGGTTTTTCATAGGTTTTGCTTCATCAATTCAGTCCTCAAACTATTATATCTTTTTGTAGGTTCCATTGATTAATTTTCCACAGTGGTACGCCGATCCTCCACAAGTTAGGAAAAAACTCATGCATAAAAAATCACGATGATATCAAACATATGAGATATTAAATGCATGTTTATTCATGTATATTTATCAACAAAATAAGCTAAGGCTAGTAGCCAAACAAGTGTAAGTGTTTTGAAAGTGTATCTTTTTTTGGTGCCATTAATTAATTTTGGGGTGTTCTCTACTGCATAGGTTCTGCTACATCAATTCACTCATGCAACTATTGTAGCTTTCTTAGGTGTCATTGATTAATTTTCTTCACATTAATGCCAGAATGTATTAGCTTAAGGTCTTCTTTATATATATGTATATGCATATGTATAGACATATACATATACATATGTGTATATATGTATATATACATATGTATACACATATAAATAGACATATGTATACACATATACATATACTAATTTCATGACATATCACATAAACTTTGAGCCAACCTGCATTCAATGCTCCCAGTGCCTCACACACCTTGCCAACTTTAGATCCTTTACATTTACCATCTTCTCGAATATTCTTCACATTGATGTGTATGTGTATGTGTATGTGTATGTGTATGTGTATGTGTATGTGTATGTGTATGTGTATTTGTATGTCTATGTATATGTATATGTGTATGCTTCATCAATTTAGTCCTACAACAATTGTATCTTTTTAGGTGTCATTGATTAATTTGGGGGTGTTCTCTTTTATATGAGTTCTACACCTAAACTCAGATTGGGAGACAACACACTAATCCAGGCGTTACTTACACATTAATCACATGTACACAACAAAATAGAGGTTCCACGTCAATACAATTCAAACCAACAAGCAAATGTGTCTCATCTTTGACCGAAATGCTAACCCATTACAACCATGTTTCCCACTGTAGCATAACCAAACCAACAAGCAAATGCATCCACCTGCCTCATCAAACATGAGACCTACAACACATATCAACAAGAGTATGTCCCACCTCGCCAAATGGGGTGCGCACGTAGTTGCGCCGAACTCAAAAATCCCACTTGCATCCATTTTTACAAGTTGTAAGGCCACCATTATTAAAAAAAAAATGGAAAAAATTACACACAATACAGCAAACCAATCAACTCAAGAATTAATGGCCGAAATCAATTAGATTCACCAAACAAACATCAATCAAATTCAAATAGCCATGAAAACCTTCAAGTATTCACATTTGGGGGTATTTTTGTATAGGTTCCGCTACATCAATTCACTCATGCAACTATTGTAGATTTTTTAGGTGCCATTGATACATTTGGGGGTGTTCTCTTTTTTATAGGGTATGCTTCATCAATTCAGTCCTCCAACAAATGTATCTTTGTTAGGTGTCATTGTTTAATTTGGGGTGGTTCTCTTTTGCATAGGTTATGCTTCATCAATTTAGACCCACAACAATTGTATCTTTTTAGATATACACATATTAATTTGGAGTTGTTCTCTTTTTAATAGGTTATGCTACATCAATTCACTCATGCAACTATTGTAGCTTTCTTAGGTGTCATTGATTAATTTGGGGGTGTTCTTTTTTTAATAGGTTTTTCTACATCAATTCACTCATGCAGCTATTGTAGCTTTCACATGTGTCATTGATTAATTTGGGGGTGTTCTCTTTTTTAAAGGTTTTTCTTCATCAATTCAGCCCTACAACAATTGTATCTTTCTTAGGTGTCATTGATTAATTTGGGGGGGTTATCTTTTGCATAGGTTTTGCTACATCAATTCAATCCTCTAACTATTGTATCTTTTTTAGGTTTCATTGATTAATTTGGGGGTGTTCTCTTTTGCATAGGTTCTGCTACATCAATTCACGCATGCAACTATTGTAGATTTCTTAGGTGCCATTGATACATTTGGGGGTGTTCTCTTTTTTATAGGTTATGCTTCCTCAATTTAGTCCTCCAACAAATGTATCTTTGTTAGGTGTCATTGATTAATTTGGGGGTGTTCTCTTTTTTAGGTGCCATTGATTAATTTGTGGAGGTTATCTTTTGCATAGATTATGCTACATCAATTCAATCCTCTAACTATTGTATATTTTTTAGGTGTCATTGATTAATTTGGGGGTGTTCTCTTTTTAAAAGGTTCTGCTACACCAATTCACTCATGCAACTATTGTAGCTTCCTTAGGTCTCATTGATTAATTTGGGGTGTTCTCTTTTTTATAGGTTAAGCCACAACAATTCACTCATGCAACTATTGTAGCTTTCACATGTGTCGTTGATTAATTTAGGGGTGTTCTCTTTTTTAAAGGTTCTGCTTCATCAATTCAGCCCTGCAACAATTGTATCTTTCTTAGGTGTCATTGATTAATTTGAGGGGGTTGTCTTTTGCATAGGTTTTGCTACATCAATTCAATCCTCTAACTATTGTATCTTTTTTAGGTTTCATTGATTAATTTGGGGGTGTTCTCTTTTGCATAGGTTTTGCTACATCAATTCACGCATGCAACTATTGTAGCTTTCTTAGATGTCATTGACACATTTGGGGGTGTTCTCTTTTTTATAGGTTATGCTTCATTAATTCAGTCCTCCAAAATGTATCTTTGTTAGGTGTCATTGATTAATTTGGGGGTGTTCTCTTTTTTAGGTGTCATTGATTAATTTGTGGAAGTTATATTTTGCATAGATTATGCTACATCAATTCAATCCTTTAACTATTGTATATTTTTTAGGTGTCATTGAATAATTTGGGGGTGTTCTCTTTTTAAAAGGTTCTGCTACACCAATTCACTCATGCAACTATTGTAGCTTCCTTAGGTCTCATTGATTAATTTGGGGTGTTCTCTTTTTTATAGGTTATGCCACAAAAATTCACTCATGCAACTATTGTAGCTTTCACATGTATCATTGATTAATTTAGGGGTGTTCTCTTTTTTAAAGGTTCTACTTCATCAATTCAGCCCTGCAACAATTGTATCTTTTTTAGGTGTCATTGATTAATTTGGGGAGGTGGGGTTATCTTTTGCATAGTTTTTGCTACATCAATTCAATCCTCCAACTATTGTATCTTTTTTAGGTGTCATTGATTAGTTTGGGGATGTTCTCTTTTACATAGGTTCTGCTACATCAATTAACACATGCAACTATTGTAGCTTTCTTAGGTGTCATTGATACATTTGGGGGTGTTCTCTTTTGTATAGGTTATGTTTCATCAATTCAGTCCTCCAACAAATGTATTTTTGTTAGGTGTCATTGATTAATTTGGGGGTGTTCTCTTTTTTAGGTGTAATTGATTAATTTGTGGGGGTTACATTTTGCATAGGTTCTGCTACACCAATTCAATCCTCTAACTATTGTATCTTTCACATGTGCCATTGATTAATTTGGGGGTGTTCTCCTTTTTATAGGTTATGCTTCATCAATTCAGCCCTACAACAATTGTATCTTTTTTAGGTGTCATTGATTAATTTGTGGGGGTTATTTTTTGCATAGGTTATGCTACATCAATTTAATCCTCTAACTATTGTATCATTTTTAGGTGTCATTGATTAATTTGTGGGTGTTCTCTTTTGCATAAGTTATGCTTCATCAATTCAATCCTGCAACTATTGTAGCTTTCTTAGGTGCCATTGATTAATTTATATGTGTTCTCTTTTGCATTAATTCAATTTTGCAACTATTGTGTGTTTATCAAAAAGTGAGACATTGAAATATTTTTATTTGTTCGAGATATGCGTGATCGACTGTGGATGTTTAGATCCATGCACATCATGTATATCTTGGATAGATAAGACTTCTATTTCTGCATTCATCATTGCACAAACTTTCACACTACAAATTGTTTTTAATATTTGTATGGATGGAAGTTAAAATTGTTTTGATGGTTCCAACATCAATGTCTACAATTCAACCACCCCCAAAATTATCTATGGCACCATTGAATTGTATAAGTTGGCCACCATTTCACTCCACTGCCTCACATTAATCTCTCACCACCCCTTGCTATTCTTATGTATAGTCATGTTTAATGCACATCCCTTTGAGTTTGCAATTCATCTCTTTGAGTTTACAACTATTTGAATCACTTTCATATTGTCATAGTATGCATATGTATTTGAATCACTTAGGGGACTTGGTTTTGTTAAGGCCTTTAATGGTTTCCTATGCAGCACTTCATAATTCAAATAGAATTGTGGACAAGTGCAACATAGGTTACCATTAGAAGAGTTCATAAAATCAAGTCTCCCTAATTCATTATTGAATGAAACAATAGCCATGACTCTATAGAGGAGAGGAGCTGAAACATGCACATCTAATTTTTGACAATCCACATGGAGTGACACATGAATAAAATAATAATATTTATATGACTAAATTGAAGAACATAACATAATTGTATAACATATAGATACATATTTACGTGACTGAATTGATGAAGCAAAACCTATGAAAAAGAGAACACCCCCAAATTTATCTATGGCATCGAAACAACCAATATTATTATGTATATGTATATGTGTATGTGTATGTGTATGTGTATGTGTATGTATACATATGCGTATATGTGTATGTATGTGTATATGTACTATATGTATATGTATATATGTATGCATATACATATATGCATATAGAGTTTCTTACATGCATTCTTTTGCTTACCAAGAATATTTATGTCTCTATTGTTTACCTGACTGAATTGATGAAGCAAAAGCTATAAAAAATAGAACACCCTCGAATTTATCTATGGCATCAAACCAACCAAAAATATTATTTGTTGTTGAAATGAAAATTTGCAAAAAAATAAATATATGTATATGTATATGTATATGTATATGTATATGTATAAGTTTACGTATATGTATATGTATATGTATATATGTATAAGTCTACGTATATGTATATGTATATGTATATACATATTTATACATATACGTATATGTATATGTATATTTATACATATACGTATAAATATGTATATACGTATACATATACGTAGACTTATACATATATACATATACATATACATATACATATGTGTATATGTAACAATATAAAGAAGTTGGAAGAGACATTGGACTCTGAGCATCGCATGTTGTGGTCGATGTTTGGAACTTGTAGAGAAGCACATTTTGGCATTAAAGTGAATTTTTTTTAGAAGATGCTAGATTGAAAGGCTCTAAAGTTGGCAAGTTGTGTGAGGCCCTAGGACCATTAAATGCAAGTTGGTTCAAGTTTTATGCAAGATGTCATGAAGCTAGTAGGAAGCAACGTGCATTAAACATGACTGTACACAACTATAGCAAGGGATGGGGAAATATTAATGTGACACAGTGGAGTGTAAGGGTGGTGGAGTGAGAGTTGTTAACATGGAAAAGCACTCTAATTTGCACTTTGTTCCACATAGCAACTAGCATTCCAATCGATCACATTTCAATCGCATGGTAAATTTGGGCATTTTTTTCGGATCGACTAATCACATCGTACCACGTGGAAAATTAAATAAAAAAATATAAACTAAAAATGGGAAATTGTCAACCAAGAAGCATACATTGCAAATCAAAACAATAACACACATTGAAAATTAAATACAACACACATTACAAATTTGATCAAAATACATTGCAAATCAAAATAATAACATTGCATCTATACTTATCATAAATTTAAAACTATCAACAATTAGGGTACATTTGTAAATATCAAAACTTGTAAATTGTTTGAAACTTGAATTGCATATGAAAACAAAAAAAAAATTACATCTAGCTATTGTGATAGGGAAAGGGTTGTTGGTTGCTTGGGTGTCACTTGCCATGTTCTTGTCTCCTTCTAGTTGATGAGGAGTGTTGCTTACATGACTAGGACTTGGACTGGAAAACTGGGTGCAAGTGACATCTGTTGGGGGAAATGGTGAACACATCTATACTACCAAGTGTCAGTCTGATATGGATATCGAGTGCCCCTGAACTCAGATTAGGAGAGGCTTGAATAATTCATTAATGTCCAGAATTGAGGGATATTGATATTGAGAATATCATAGAATACTCCATTACTTTGAGTCAACAGATTAGAAGGGGTCCTTAACCGCATCTCTTTACAAATCGCTATGTACCTCTCAATATATTTTTCCTTTCGGTCTTGTTCCTTTTGAAGCCTCTCTTGCTCCTTTTTGGCATCTCTATCCTTTTTTTGTTGTAATCTCTATTTTTCTTTTCGCAGTATTTCCTTCTCAATTTTGGCATTCTCCTTCAACTCCGCTGCCACAATTCTTGTTGCCTTTTTCTCCTCGTTCTCTTGTCTCTTTTTGGATTTGAGCTCCTCAACCTCTTTCTTTCTCTAATCTTGCTCTATTAACAACTTCATGTAGTCATATGTTGTCAATATTTGAGACTATCTACTCAACCGAATTGCACCACCTTTGGATTTATTTTGATGAGCAGTGTGCACAGGAAGCTTGAGGAACTTGCTGATGTGAAAAACTATTTTTGTTTGTTCTATATCATCCAAATGTGAGGCAATGTTCTCCTCCACTTCCTATGAGTCCTCTGCTACATCTTGATTTCCTCATAAATCTAAATTGCAAGAAGGAGCATAGTAATGCACAACTTGAGAAAGGTCAATTACAAGTGGTGGTGATGGGAAAGTATAAGTATCCTATTGTTTTGGGACTTGCAAATCAATTCCTAAGTTCATTGCTCCCTCCACCAACCAGGAGGGTTGGTTACGTTCTGATGGAATACCTAAACTTTCACTGAATTGGTCAACGGGGCTATCCACCATGGGAGAGGTTTGTTCATCATCCACCACTTGTGCAACTAATTCAGTGGGACAACTATTAGGTGACTGCTATGTTTATGTTGTAGTCTGCAATTGTCCATCTGGAAGAGTGGACTGTAATTGTGCGACATCGTCTCTTGACACAAAAACTCTTGAAAGGCTGAGAATGTTTTCCACTGCATTAGCATCCTCACTAACCTCAAATGTGTTGTTGGGATGCTTTTTATTCATGATTGCATCCGGATTTAGTGGCCATATACCAATCCTTTTAACCCAATTTTGATGTTATCAACTGTCAAAGCTCTTTTCATTGCTTTGTTGCCTAACATTGCAAGTTCTATCCTCCTCACTTCAATGTTTGGAAACCTTGATAAAAATGTTGCACGTTCTAATTTGAAGTAACATTTAAAAGGTGAAAATATACTCACATCCAACAATTGTAGCTTATGTGAGGTGTGTGACACCAATGTTAACAAATCTACACCAATTTATCTCGCTTCTTGGATGGTTTCGAGTGCTACATGGCTTTCATGCTCGTCAAAAATCAGCAAGAGCCTGTTTGTGGGTGAGACACCACTTGGAACTGAGTTTTTAAAGTGGGTCAACCAATCTATAAACAAGTGCTTAGTCATCCATGCATGGGGTTGGGCTACCATGCAAGCACTTGGTTCACAACCTTTGATGTAATTATCTATGTTTGTATTCCCTTTGAACAAGTAGAAGCTCGGAATGCTCTGTTCGGAAACATTGACACAACATAGAATGGTTATCCATTCATGGTTCTTTGGAATAATGTAAGAGACATTCTTTCTACCTTTTATGTCCAGCACCTTCATGGACCCATTTTTGCCTGCTTGGATGCCAGTTTCATTGCAATTCCATATGCGATGAGGACCATATGGCAGTGCTTCATATGCTACAAAAAATGTATTGTAAAAATTTGATACAACATCAGCTCTAAGATTGAATTCCCTATCTTTGTCTAGGCCTGAACAATAGTTCGCAATGCAAGTTCAAGATGTTTGTTCATAAAACCTATCCACCAGGACTTCCCGGGGAACCCATTGGTGAAAGGGTTTTTCTTATTTTGACAAATTTGGGCAACCTTAGCCTTAAGATTGACTATCTCAAGACCATTCCCAACATCATCCATTTGCTTGCACCATCCCACAATAAGATGTTCTTCCTCTTCAGTGAGGACTGTTGGCAGACCTTTCTTGGAAGTTGTTGTTAGTCCCCCTAGCCATTTGGACAATGTGGTCGTTGGAATTTTCCACTTTTTGTAAGCCCCCCTTATTCATTATCCTCAACATCATAGAGTGCCCTTTTCATGTCTTCCAAAGGCCACAACTGTTGTTTTTGTGTTACCTTCTATGATATGTGAGGTGTAGGAACCTCATTCTGCAGTATTTGAGGAGTAGAAACCTCCTCTACTTGTGCAACAAGATCTTCTTCAGGGGGAATTTAGCCCATTGTTTGTGGGAGGGAAACCTTGTTGTGGCTCTTTTATTTTTGGTCCCAGTACGAGTCACCACTACATTACCCTTAGCATTCTACATATAATAAGTACAATCAAAACAATGATGCTTGAATAGTTATCTTTATGTATATGGAGAAAGTGATACTTGAATAGAAGAATAATTAGTTTATAATGCAAAAAATATGAGAATAAGATAACTAGAGTGAATGATAATGTAAAACCTATGAAACACAAATGCTTGAACAATTATCTTTATATGTATAAAGATAGTGATGCTTGAACAAAAGATTAATTAGTTTTTGTATGCGTTTTCTTTTTAGTTTGTTAAATTTAAATTCAAAAATATTGTTAACAATTTACAGAGTTACATTTATTTTGGAGTGGGCGACATAAGGAATAGAGGAGTGAGAAGCATAGAATTACATTGTATGCAAGGGAGTTACATTGTAAAATATAAACATTCTCATACATAGAAAATTGGGAACCACACTCACATTTTAACTATGACACAATATAAAGCTTACGAATGAAAAACAGTAAAAGTTTAACAAATCTCACATCTTTTGTGCATGACGAACTCATTTAGAGGCATAAATATTTGTGAATTGATAAAGTAGAACCTATAAAAAAGATGAAACAAAACCTAATAAAAAGAGAAACCCCCAAATTAATTACTGGCATCGAAGAAAACCTAAGTGAATGATAATGTAGAACCTATAAGAATAAGATAACCAGAGTGAATGATAATGCAAAAGCTATGAGAATAAGATAACTAGAGTGAATGATAATATAGAACCTATGAGAATACAATAACCAGAGTGAATGATAATGAAAAACCTATGAAATAAAAATGTTAAACTATGACTGTAATATTTGCAATCTAAACAATAATGCATAACTTATAAGAATAAGATAAACAAGTGAATGATAATGCAAAACATATGAAATATAAATGCTAAACTATGACTGTAATATTCACAATATAAATGATAATGC
The DNA here is from genome assembly GCA_007115665.2 of Sequoiadendron giganteum. Classification (NCBI taxonomy): domain Eukaryota; kingdom Viridiplantae; phylum Streptophyta; class Pinopsida; order Cupressales; family Cupressaceae; genus Sequoiadendron; species Sequoiadendron giganteum. Next base: position 232,567,873 of record CM021107.1, on the reverse strand, counting down.
AGAACCTATGAGAATAATATAACTAGATTGAATGATAATGCATAACCTATGAAATAGAAATGCTAAACTATGACTGTAATATTTACAATATAAACCCTAGTGAAATAGAAATGTTAAACTATGACTGTAATATTTGCAATATAAACCCTAGGGAAACAAAAATAGTAAACCATGATTATAATATTTGCAATATAAACCCTAGGGAAATAGAAATGGTAAACTATGACTGTAATATTTGCAATATAAACCTTAGGGAAACAAAAATAGTAAATTATGACTGTAATATTTACAATATAAACCCTAGGGAACACATATGCTAACATATGACTGTAATATTTACAATATAAACCCTAGGGAAATGAAAATACTAAACTATGACTGTAATATTTGTAATATAAACCCTAGGGAACACATATGTTAACCTATGACTATAATATTTGTAATATAGACCCTAGGGAAACACAAATGCTAACCTATGACTGTAATATTTATAATATAAACCCTAGGGAAACATAAATAAAAACCTATGAGTGTAATGACTATAGTGAAGATCAATATAAAGCTTACAAATGGAAAATAGTAAGTTTCTTAATAAAAAATATCATATATTAAAGTCATGTACAACATAAACATACTCACGAATAAGCATAAACTATTACTTTAATGGTTGTAATGAAGAACAATATAAAGCTCACAAATGGAAAACACTAAGAGGAATACCTGAAACAATATGGAAGCTGGTGGACTAGAATATGAGTTGATGCCTCCTCTTGTTGTTAAGTCGATCAATTATGTGCTTGTCACTACTTTTCTTATGTTGCTCATTGCAGAATAAGTGAATACTTGAAGGTTTTCATGGCTATTTGAATTGAGAATTATTTGAATCTGATTGATGCTTGTTTGGTGTGGCGAATTAAATCCCTGTCCTATTTTGAATTTGAATTTTGGGTGATATGAATTACAGATTTGATTGATTTTGGCCATTAATTATTTAGTTGATTAGTTTGGTGTATTGTTCGTAATTGTTTCCATAATTTTTTTTGAATAATGACGGCCTTACAACTCATAAAAATGGATGTAGGTGGGATATTTGAGTTCAACACTAGTACGTGTGCACCCTACTTGGCGAGATGGGACAAAATCCTATTGATACGTGTTGTAGGTCTCATGTTTGAAGAGATAGGTGGCTGCATTTGCGTGTTGGTTTGGTTATGCTATGATGGGAAACATGGTTGTAATGGGTTTTCATTTTAGTCAAAGATGGGACACATGGGTTTGAATTGTGTTGACTTGGCACCTCTATTTTGTTTTGTAGATGTGATTAATGTGTAAGTGATGCCTAGATTGGTGCAACAATTGGTTTTGAATGTTAATAGGGAAGGGTAAAAACTTTTATGTTTCGATTGTTTTATTTCCAAGTTGGATTGCTATGGTGTTTTGTCAGAAAAAAGTTGTAAACACTTCATCCTATTTGGCTACCAACATGTACTTGTTTTGTTGACAAATATATATGATTATGTGTGCATTTAATATCTGATTTATGTTTGATCTCATCGTGCTTATTTATCCAACTTGTCTATTTTTGTAAGTTGTGGAGGACCGATGTATACATGTGGGTCCCAACGAGCACACACCCTATCACACGTTAGGGCCCCCGTGCACGTTTTGACTCCTCTCCTCTAACCTTTTTTCGTGATTTCACATAAATGCTTCCAATTTTTTTATTTTAGAATGATGTTTCATTAATAATTATATATTTCAAGCTTGTTTTCTCAACTAAAAATTGAATATAACAAGAAAAATTGATTGTGCATTCACTTCATCCTCTATCTATGAATATAAAATTGCTATCAACTAAGATAATTGTAAAATACGAGTTTTATTTTTTTATGCCAACAAATTCTTTGAAAAGAAATGCAATTACCATAGAAATATTTTATTTTTCCCTTGACATATTTATCCTATTTGTTATATATGATCCTTATTATTAAAATTCATTGCACTTTAAACCCTATTTACATGTCCATCAATTGATCTCATATAGAATAATAATAGAGAACCTCTGACCTTCACATTAATTATTTTTAATTTCTCCTTAATTTAATATCTTTTTGTGGGTCCTTTAAAGGTTTCTCAACATCTTCCACTTTATTATTGTCATGTAATGAATGATCAAATATTCCTCCTTCTACCTCTATTGTAGGCATTCTCACCTTTTTTCATATTTTTTTATGTTTCTATAGTTTATGTGTTTATAAATTGATGCATTTTCATCATTTTTCTTATTATTTCTTCATTTCATTTTTTCCTTTGTAATTTCCTCTCTAGTTTTGATTTTGTTTCAATTTTAATTGGTTACAAATTTCTATTTTCTTTCATTTATTTTCATACAATTAAAAACTTAAATAGCATATTTGTATGAAAATAAAGGAAATACCTAGTGTATGATAAGAAGCTATCCACTTCTTGGTTACAAGTTTTGTTTCAAGTTTTATTTCTTTTTTAATTGGTTACAAGTTTATATCTTCTATTTATCTAATTTTAATAAGACTAATTTATTAACTGATAAAAATGGGAAAACTAGTTCAAAGAAAATTCACATTACATTTAAATATTTTTTTCTTACATGCATTAAAAATAATTCATAATCTAACCATACATAACACAATGACTATGTAGGATATACAATCACAATTAACAAATATTCAAACACATCCTAGATGGACATGCTAACACTATTACATAGTCTAGAACTGGTTGCTTCTTCAATTTCCTCTATATTCCTACATTTCCTATACCTCTCTCATGTATTAAATCATTTTATTGATCTATTTAAAGAATTATTTCTTCTATTAACTATTAATATTGGAAGTGAGAAATTGGACACATTAAAGGTTTATCATTTCAATAATATGCATAAATTAATTACTACAACAACCTAAAGATACACAAGTTTGTGACTAGAAACGATATATAATCACAATGAAATTATAATCAAACATAGTTTATTATCCTACTTCAATTATTACTCATGTTAATATTATGCTTTCTTAATGCTTGTAAACACAACAACATTCACACTATATATTATTATTAAACATATTATCAATAATGTCATGCTTAGCCTCTTTAATTATCTAAAATGGAAAACACATTAATTAGAATGTGTTATATGACATTAAAAGTAGGATTCATAATCTAACAACAATATCTCAATCAATATTGATATCCAACTTACAACAGTGCATGGTCCACTTTATTCAAAGTGTTTTGAGTAGCATTTTTGGTGATATGGCACTAGTTATATTGGATAATCTAAATCTTGGTCTATAACATGATTGGTTCCACCAGAATTTTTGTTGTTGCATCTCGTATCTCTTTTCAATGAGAAAATGCAATACCATCAACATCCTTGAATAAGAAACACACACCTCGCATGCCAGCATTGAAATATAGTTTCTTGCAACAATTTGATGCATTTGAAGGCTTAAGAAACTCCTCATTTAAATCTTGCACACAACTCTCAATATGATTTGTGATATAATTTAAAGCATCTTCCCTTGTAGAACCATGGTTTTCTTTCATATAACACTCAATGCTTGAATTTGTCTCTCCACGAGCTTGCTCATACTTCAAAAATTATCAAAGAGTATTAGAGTATAGTTTCCTTTATTTCAATATTTTTTAAATTGTTAATATAATTTTTACACTTAAGTATCTAACATTTATATCATTTACCTGAAAATATTTTATATCATCCACTAGTCATGTAGTCAATGACACAAGAGCTTGCAACTTTGATGATGGAATATCAAGTTGTTCCAAAATCTCATTAGATAAAGGGGTGTTCATTGGTATCAATGAATGAACCATCAGAGTTCTCATGCCACTACTTTTTGCTCCATTCATTAATATTCGTCAATACCGATGTATGATTAGAAGCTATCCATTCTGCTTCTTGCATATAAGCTAGGATAAAACTCTTCCACTAAAACAATACATACAAAGATTGGTTTAAAACATTGAATTTTGAAAATAGAATTTTCATAATTTATAGAATGTATACAATAGTATTTTTTAAACTTCAATATAAATAATACATATCTTTTACTTTTCTAAAATTAAAATTTTCACATTATAACCTTGTGGAGGGAAAAGATTATCTATAAAATAAAAATTAATGAATACCAAATATTTTCATTTTTAAATAATAGAAAGAAAAATAATTCATCATTTTAAATATGGGTGATAAAAATTCAAGCATTTACTTAAAATTTTAATATATTCATATAAAAAAATGTTTAAAGAATCCAACTGAAACATTAATAAACTATAATTATATTATTTTAAAAACCTAATGATAATCTCTTTCTTAAATATTTAAAAATAACTCGAATGATAATCTCTTTCATTGAAAGGTACTTGCCTCCATTAGAATTGGATTTTTAGTCTCTTTTATGTCACCATATTCTTTCATGGCCTATTGCAGGTACGCAAATGCGGAAAAAACTCTAGCTTCTTTTAAGATTTTCTCATCAAGGAAATCTAGCTCCGAAGCTTTATATAAATTCAACATGATTGCTAATTTTACATCTCCATGGCTAGATCCAAACCCAAATAATTGTCCTCCTTCACCATTGAATTTTTAAACAACATCTGCTCACATATTCAAAATACTATATTGATTTGAAAAACTTAGCTATAGAATGGTAATCCAAGAAAAAAATTAAAAATTCATCACCTAAGGAAACATCGTATCTATTCAATCGTAGTATCTGAAATCCTAGAGTTATCTTGTTGAGATCGCCAGTAATATTATGATTTTAGTACCTATTCATGATGATCGCAAATATTCGTATATATAGCATTTGATACACCTTCAAATGCACAAGTATGTAGAGTAGAATTTTTTCTTGACAAAACATACATACTTGTAGATATAATTGAGTGTCATTTTGATTTCCTCTTGAAATGTCGATATATTCCAAAGTGTTGTAGAATATCAACAAACAAAATCATTTCAAATAGACTAAATTCTTCTTCTTCATTAGAAAATATATCATGAATCTCATTAATTAAAGTATTTCCCTATGTTCATAGTATGAGGAATCCTAATTACAAAACACAATATGAGGAATCAGCTTTCACAATAGAAAATATATAATATAAAATAAATTTGTGTGAATCAAAATGTAAGTATCTTTCATACCCCATATAGAGAACTAAGACACTATATGAAATCATCACTCCACGAGTTAGGGTGCTGAAATGGTAACGTTTTCACACACTTCTGCCATGATAGATATCTACCCAAATTTCGCTATTTTGTGTCATTCATCTTTATGTAACCAAAGTTTTAGACTAAAATAACTCTTATACTTACTCTAACATGTTAGATCAAAGTAATATGTGCTGATAGACTGTAAAAAAAAAGAATTTACCTGGAAGCTTGAAGCGACTGATTCTTGATAGGCTTGAGAAGCATAGTGTAAGCATGCATCTGCTCTATATTTACAAAGGGTTGCAGTTCAAATGAAATTGATAGGTTTTGTGATGTAGAGAGTGGTGACGTAGGGGAGATGCATTCTTGAAGACTAGGAAAGCACGTGTGACAATCTTCCATGACCAAGAGTGTTGCAATCTTGTTTTGGGTTAAAAATATAATTGTGGTAGTGCTTGGTCAGTAGTTGTTCAAAGTGTTCGGAATATTAATTTCCACCACCTACCTAGATATTAAATATATTTAGGAGCAATTATTAAATGCAATTTAAGATAAGATAGGTGAACAATATTAAGTTGATAGGCTACATATATGCGAGATTTGAGTTTGAAATAAGTCTCACACCTACAAACCATTGTTGAGTCATCAGAAAACAAGTTTTAGTTGTCGTCTAATGGTAAACCAGCTGCCATTTAATGGTAAAAGCCTCCAAAATATCAGGTGAAAGCCTCCAAAATCTCATTATCATATAAGCCAGATAAATATTGGTTTTCCAATTGGATGGGAATGTTCTATTTCTATTTGCAATATTTTTTGTCAATTTGATGGAAAATTTCTCTTTAAATTTGTATTGCTTTATGTTTTAAATCTGAAATATATCAAAATCAGATAATACTTAATTTCTTTAAGGAAAAATCTAGATTTTCCCAAGTTTACTTCATTCCATTATTTAACACTTATTATTAATTGTTTAATCCAACCACATACAACTAGAATTTATAGCACATGGCATCCATATGCACCCATGCACAAACACATACTCTCTAACATATTAACATACATATAGTTTTTTATCAATGTAATCCTTGAACCTCCTTTAGGTGCAAGTGTTAGTTAATATTTTTTATGTTGACTAGGAAAGATAAGATAAAACATAATATTTTCATGTCAACTATCATCTAGAATTCTCTATGTAATTTCTAAAGTCCTCTATAAGAGAGGCTAATGTAATCCATTTTTTCAAGCAATAGAAATCATTTGTGCAACAACATGTTGAGATAAAATCATTGTGTTTTCCTTTGCCCACTAATATAGTGGTATCAGAGCTAGATTGCAGAGAAGTGTCAACCACAATCGAGGAGAAATTGCTCGTATTTGAGACAGATCACACAATTCTGGAAGTCGCCATTGTAGGAAAAATAATTGAAGTTTGACAATCATTTTCATTTCGAGAAGAAGCTAGGCACTAAAGAATTTAAAGTAGCTACTAGTGAAAAAATTTGAAGGTCACAGCGGATCACATGACAAGAAGAATCACCCAAGCTAAGTAAAGGATCATAATTCTTTTATTGTAAGGAATTTTATATTTTTTAATAGATCATAGCCAATAGAAGTTTGGTCATAGTTTTTTTGGACAAGGAATCCATCGTCTAAGAGAAATCACAGGTCAAAGAAATGGTAGTTTCATGACGAAAGAGTTGTTTTTTTAAGGCGTCGATTTTGTAGTCACTCAAAGATATCACTAAAACAAAGGAGCCACTAAAGAATTAAGCCACAATAAAGGAAGGTTGTAGATCTTGGATTGCAAAAGTTCACCATGGTCATTCTTTTAAGAGAACCTGATCACAATTATTGAATCATTTTTTAATATAAAAGTTGTCAAATCTATAATTTTATGAAGCTATCATAGTTTTTGAATAATTTGTAGCCTTAAGGATCATTGGGAGAAAAGGATGAGAAATAAAAAAAAAATACCACCATTACAAGTTGAATCTAAAGTTGAGGAATTCAAATATAGAAGCAAGCCATAATTATTGAGCTTTAAAGTTAGAAGAGGTTGCAAATCTCACTTAGAACTCGCAATTTTTGGAGATTGGGGGTTGTACCATCGTAAATTGACACCCTTGAAAATTTCACACTATGTTTCATTCTTGTAGAGTCTAAGCTAATGTATTATAAACTTGGTAGAACCTACTCAATTCAAGGTTTAACTGGTTGAACAATCCACTTTGCATTGCTTAAGACCACATTAAATTGTCAATCCAAGGCTTGTAAGCTTATGATGGTGCAACATTATATATGCCTTCATGGACTCAAATCTACCTAAACTACCCTATCGAAGTTAACCTATTTGTTGGAAATTCATAAAACTATAAAAAAGTAAAAGCATAAACCAAAACTAGTTGCTACAGGTACTTACAACTTAGACTGTAACTAAACTATTACTAATGAAATAATACTGTATCAACTAAATGCTTAATAAAAAGTAATAACTCAACTGAACTATCCTTCAGAGTGATACCGGTTAACCATTACATGCATATTCATAAGCATTCATTAATAATAAGCAAGAGATAAAATTATAATTAGCTTGCATATGATTCATGAAACAATGATAAACTAATAATAGCTATTTAAATAGAAATAAATAACTGGAAAGTGAAGTGAAGAACAATACCTTGTGTGGCCTACTCAAGTAACTATTCCCACTTTAACTGAACCCAAATCTAATGAATATATTATATGCATTCCATAAGATTAACTCCATGCATTGCATATTCATGAAGATTTCCACAAGATCTTTTATAGATTGTATTCAATCATTCTGAATATTTCATGTCTTGAAAACTAAAAGGTAATTGATAACATAAAACTAAAAAACCAACTATCTTACGGATTCAACCAATAGCTATATAGAAGCTCGAGGGAACCTTTATTGAAAGCAACAACTTAACCGAAATCATTAACTCCACTCCTAGATAATAGAGCGTAGAATTAAGACTTGAATTATTTAACCTATAACTGAAAAGGAAAGAGAATCCTATCAAAACTAGTACTCTGTCAAAAAAGAATTGTATGTAAACATACAACCACTTGTCAAAATTCCATAAGTGAAGGATACCTCTTCTTCAAAGTTTATTAACTAGTTATAATAATACGCATCCAACCTTCATTAAGTGCCTTTGATCTGTAAGAGTAAAAGGTTCATTACTTAATTATTTTAATTAAGTTACCTTTTATATTTCTCTTAAGATTAACTTAGTTTGCATTTTGTAGGCATTTAATAATTATTCTAATTACTAAATGCTCTCCTTTTAGGTTACACTTTAGGGTTTTTTTATCTCCTTCATAAAGATTGATTTCATTGTATTATTACACTCTCTCTGATTAATGCATTGTTAACTTTTAGAGCACCCTTTGATTTTTTGTCTCCATCTCTTCCTTTCTGTGACAGGTTATTTTCATGTAGGTAATCTTTAGATTCTATGAAGTTGGCTTTCTCAACTTCTACATGGTATCAGAGTGCGGTCTTGTTGCTTCCTGTTCTTGTTTTTTGAAAAAAATTGGAGCTTTTTAGGTTCGAGGGTTTCAGTATTTTTTCGATTGATCCAGGGAAAACCTTGTACATCAGAGCACTTTGGGCTCAAACGGACCTCTCCATTGAGTATGCAGCGCCCAAAAACCCCTAAATCAACTGTTCATTCATCCATTTTGGACACAATTGAACCAAAAGGCAAAAAAAAATTGGCCCCAAAGTCGTACAGCCTCAAGGCACGTTTTTCAAAAAATAAAAAATAAAAATCAATTATTTCTCTCAGAAATAGAACTCCCAATTATAAACTGGATGCCACCACCCTCTCTCAACTGGGTGGCCACCGCTCCGCCACCAGCGTGCCGCCCAATGGCCTCCCAGCCGGCGGCACCTCCAGACTGTCTGCCATGCCCAACCCCTGAGGGCTTAACCCGTCAATTGTCAGTCCTGTGGATGACCAACGCCCTGCTCCAGCCTAACGTCGATCACGTGGGTGACTAGGGGATTTGCCCCAACCCCCAGGCCGCCAGCCCCTAGTCTTGCATGCAACCAAGGGCCCGTTTTTTTTAGCCCCTAAGGGCTCCTAAAGGGCTTATTAGGCAATTTGGACCTTTTTCACAAAATCAGGTGTAAAATGGTCATACGAACTCGGTTTTTTGAAAAAAAAATATTGTCGGAAAGCTGATTCAAAAATGGATCCAATGGTATTGGTATTTTTTTTAGTTTTCCATTTTGCTACTATTTTTGCCAATCAAAGTCAGAACATGTTTTTAGCACTCTAGGGGGCGTAACTTTTGCGTTTGGACTTCGTTTTGCACAAATGAATAGGCGTTGGAAAGGTTTTTCAGTGCTCTTTCTAGATCAACAACTTATTTTCCTGTGTGTTTTTACACTTTTCTTAATTACTTGAACATTCTGGCACCTACATGGGATTTGTTTGCGTGAGATGGGTTATGTTGATCTTATTTATAGTTGCTAAGAGTTTCAGTATCTGATTTTTTATTTGAGTGATTATCATGGGTTTTTCTACTCACCCTTATGTGATCAAGTTGGATAAGGACAACTATGAGTCGTGGCATCATGGCATCCTGACATATCTCAATTGGTTTGGTATTTTTCCTCATTTGTATGGACTCATACCTACACCAGACACATCAAGGGGTTTATCTGCATGGGTTATTATTCGAGATCATATTGTAGAGGTTATTGGTTGTAGTGTTGATTTTGACACTTTGTGTGCTTTATCTGACATTTGTTGTCCTCACACACTTTGGCAATGTCTTTGGGAGATTTTTAGAGACTCTAATATCCCTCCATTCCTAGAGGATCCTACTGCAGATTGTCTCATCCCTCTTGCAGATGTAGAATTCATACCCTATGATAACCGTACTCTAGAGGATCTTGAGTATATCACAAGTATTTCATGTGCCAATGGTTCAAAGACTTGTATTCATGTTCCCACTCTTCAGATTGAGACTTCATAAACATCTCTTGTTGTTCCTGATTTAGTGAAGTAGGGCATCATTCATCTTCCAGACATAGCTGCTTTGGACTCTTATGTTGCAGACATATCTTTCTTATTTGTGGAGTCCTATATTACAAATTTGGAGGATTATTTTGAGGGCATTCATCTCCTCTTTGTTGATAGCCACATCACCGTTGTTGGCTCATCATGTTCATCATCTTTGGAGAATGTGCTTCATCAGTCTTCACAGGTTTCAGAATTGGCATTTTCTCTTTTCGACTTGAGGATGCTTGAAAAGTTTTCAAAGACACCTACCATTTGGATTTGGATTCTAGATTCACCCATGTTTTTTGATTGGCTTCACATTTCATTAGTTGGCCTATTTCTTCCTAAGGGGAGAAATTTTGTTTACAGGCAGTGGATCATATTCTGTCTTTTTTCTAGTGATATAGGAGCTATTTCTTTGTGGGGGGATTCATATCCTCTTTTTCTCTCTCCTATGTGGGGAACACATTTTGTACTTGTGTGATAGAAGCAGTTCTTCAAGGGTCATGTTGAGTCTTCCTTCTATCTCTCTTCTTCTTTCACTCTTGTATTTCCATCTCTTTTTGGAGAGGATTTTTTCCCACTGGGTTTTCTCCTTTACTCCACTTTATAGAGATTTGGTTGTGATTGGGTACCTCATCAAGCCTAGTTGTCGGGACCCAAGTTTGCTTTATAGCTTGTATTTGCATTTCTTTCATGCATTTAGTTTTTAGCTACTCCCTAAGTTCATCTTAAGGGGGGGTGTTAGAGTAAAAGGTTCATTACTTAATTATTTTAATTAAGTTAACTTTTATATTTCTCTTAAGATTAACTTAGTTTACATTTTGTAGGCATTTAATAATTATTCTAATTACTAAATGCTCTCCTTTTAGGTTACACTTTAGGGTTTCTTGATCTCCTTCATAAGGATTGATCTCATTGTATTATTACACTCTCTCTAATTAATGCATCTTTAGCTTTCAGAGCACCCTTTTCTTTTTTGTCTCCATCTCTTCCTTTCTATGATAGGTCATTTGCATGCAGGTGATCTTTAGGTTCTGTGAAGTTGGCTTTCTCAACTTGTACATGATCAACAATCACCACATTCAGCTTAACCTGGAGCTCCCCTATTTCGATTTCCAGTTATTCCTTCTGCTACGGGTTCATCCTGCAACTACTGCACCATGGTTCCTCTCTAGCTGCAAACAAGTTAATTCTGCAAAACATGTACACAAGGATAACTATCACAATTCATTCATAGCATTCCATCAACATTTCATACATATATTCATATAAACCATATAATGCTAATATAACCATAATTCTATCATCATATTTAAGGTTCAAGTATGCATAGTGGATGTGAAAGGATGGTATAATGTAGGATCATTGTCTAAAAATTATATCTAAAGTTTCTTGAAACATGTATAAAGACAATAGAAAATAAGTTATTATATAGACCTATTATCTCTCCCCAACTAGATTTGTGCTTGTACTCAAGCAAAATACTAGGGATCTTGATTGTATTGCAAATCAATTTTTCTTAAGTCCATAAATGTGCTAACCCCCTGAATCTGTCTCAAATAAAAACATTTATTTTTTGAAAGTTGCCTCATCCCAATAATTCCTACCCTCTCACATTCATCACTTTTCTCCCCTGTCCAATGTGGGACCGGATAAAGGAGAATAGGTGGATGAAAAGTGAGTGGCATCGAATGAACTCCCTTGTCGATAGCGATTGCCATGTAATTGCATGACCTCTGAAGCATAGCAATGAAGTTATGCATGGAATGTGGCTCTTTCTTCTTTTGTTCAAGTGTTAAACTGTTTCATCTATTTTGCACATATTTATAACACTGTTATCCTACACCCACGTCTAACATTTTCATTTTTTCATAGTCTTCCTCCCTAAGCTTCATGATTTTCTTACCTACTCCCTTATGTGTAAGAAGTTTCATCCATTCATTAATGATTACATCAGGATCCTTAGCCTCTCTTCAGATTGGGAGTGCAATAAATTTTCTCTCTCTTCATACTCCTCCATAATCTCACCTCTAAGCTTTTCATTCTTGTAGTAAGAGGCAAGTGCCATGATCTGAAGATCCCCCACAAAGATTAAAGGGTTCCATTCTGCCTCATTAGATATCACATAGTTGTGCAAATAAAACTCACAAAATCGATCTTGTTCTTCAAGTGTGGAAGCAACAAAAATTTCAAGAACTCAAAAGGTTGACTCATGGCAACTGAATGTTTGCTAACTAACTTATTGAATTGAAAGCACAAAAACCTTTCCTATAAAAACAGTGCATAATTCCTTGGTGGAGGTCTACATCTAACAATTTGTGCAGCTTTATCTGCTATCTCCTCTAGTTAGACTGTCGATTTATTCAGTTCCATATCTTTCTTTTCTAATTCTTGCTCATATTTTTCCTTTTCCTTTTTCCACTTCTCCTTTTCCTATGAAAACTTATTAGTTACTTCCCATAATTGGTATCCAAGTGAGCAAGTTGTATGATAGTTAGGAGTCTTAAGAGGAGCGGGTTTCTCATCTGCTATTGCTAGTTCCTTATCCCCTATTTTGGTAATGGCCAATTGTGCCAGCAAATCTAGCTTAGTACCATGACCATACAACTATGATTTCTCCTCCATCTCTTGCATTTTTGCCTCTCTTTCTTTATCCTTTTGCTCATATGTTTGCACTAATTCTTCCAGATGTTTAATTATATCTAGTGCCTCTTGGAGTTCTTTTCTTAAATCTCTTTCTCCAAGACAAACCTCCTCTACATTTTCAAATTTATCATTACTTTCTTCATAATCTTTAGGAATGGGGAAGGTTTCTATCCAAAATTTCTTGGCATTAAATATATCTTCTTATTTAGAATCAGAAGTTGTTACTACATACCTTCTCTTTTTCACTAGTACATTCACATTACCAGGAACATTCCCTTCTAATTCAAAGTCAATTTCTACAATCATAACATTTTCCTAAGGTTGTTCTCCCTGAGCTTGTTATGTACCCATCTCTCCTTTAGGTTCCCTTATATTTTCCTTTGTGGCACTTTATTTTTTGAGCCTACATGAGCATCTAGGTGTAAGTATTTCTTCCTCAATTTTCCTCTTTTCCTTTTTAACACTCTTTTTCTTCTTAGGAACATCCTCCTTTTTTTGCTTTTGAGTATCCCTCTTTTTCTTTCAAATATATTCTTCTAGTTTCGAGGGTGTAGTGGAGGTAGATACAATTCCTCTCTGGCTCTTAGATTTTTGTGACTTAGAAGAAGAAGGTAATTCCTCAATTATAGGCGGCCCGAACTTTGGTTCTTCAAGTTCTTCATGCTTTCCTTGGATGTGAGCAAGAGAAACCACGGGTGAGACATGAGGATTTTCCTCTTTCGACTCAAATTGGGGCTCATTTTGGGGTTCATTTTCCTCAGGTACTATGGGTGCATCTAGAAAACTATTAATGTCTATGCATTCCCTAAAATCTTCCCACTTCACTTGTGGGTATTAGATCCTTAAACTCCTTTTTATCAGTAAGGTAACTAAGTAGTGATGAGAGAGGGAAGTATCACTTTGTTTCCTCTCGTACTCCAAGGCCATTCATTTCAACAAGTTGTAAAGAAAATTTGGTACATTCATTACCCTATTATGCCTGAGATGACTCAACAATTTGAAATGGACTATGTACAAAAGGTTCTACCTACCATCACAAGTAATGTATTTAATAATGTAAGAGGTACATCTTGCCCACAACCAATGGAGAGAAAGTTTCTTCATACCTTGCGATGAGGAATCTAACTCTTCACCTCATATGCAAAATTCTTCTCGAGCTGCAACAGCATCGACCTGAGCTAGAAATTCTATCCCCATTCTCGGTAGTCCTGTGACTTGTGCAATAGCAGTTTTAGATTCATCAACTGACAATCCCTTTACCATCGCCTCATCATATTGAAGAGTGTATGTAAACCTTCTTGTTAAGTCATCACTAAACTCCGTTAATTTCAAGTAATTAAGCCAACCAACCCTTGTAAAGATGGGTAGGACTGTTGCCTCCTCCAAAACATTTTGGTGAGCCATTGACTCCCTTCTTATAACATCACCTCCCATCCTTGCTTACTTCTTTGCTTAATGTAATAAATTCAGCTCTGAAAATTCAATTCAATCTTTCCCTACAACCTTCAAACGTCTCTACCACTTCAAAACCTTTGTTTCCTCGTATATTCTTACTACTATACCATACCGCAACTACAAGTTCCCTTCTAAGTTCAACTCTAGTCTAAACTAAGCTTAAATTCTCATTAGTTCTTAGGATTTCAAGTTTAGCAATTTTAAAAATGGCAGTAGAAATAGCAGCAAAATAAAACACAACTAAGGGTTTTGCATGTCATTATATTCATTAAATTTGATATGGGTGGAAAAATCGAAAGGATTGGCGAAAAGATTGAGTAAGGTGTACCATCCCCCCAACTTAAGTGGTAAAGTGACCTCACTTCACGTTTATGATTTAGAGGTGGCTTAAATCTAAAATGATGATAATTAGTGATATAATATTTCACATGCATGGAGTAATATGAAAAAGTGCATGAAAGCTTAAAGAAAACTAGAATAATCATTTTAGTGTACCTAATGTACTTCCTTGAAGAAATAACCATCTGTTGTGCGTGGAAACTGAAAAGAATATATTTGTTTGTTGATTTGATGTGATGAGTATTGACTGCAAGGTAATCAATAATGGGTGGCGAGTGGATATAATGGGACGAGGATGACGGGTATGAGCTGGCAATTTGATAGCTCAAATATTTGAAATGAGAGTGGGTAATAAAATAATTATGCCGCTTTATTTTGTATCAAATGATGGATGAGATATGTGAATATACTAGAAATGAATTTGCATGAATTTGTAGTAAATATGGCACAAGTGAGTTGAATATCCTTTTTGGTTGTCAGACGTTGCTACGGTCACCTACAATGTCAGGACCCATTCTGAACATTGATAGTATGAAGCTACAACTCCCTACGACATCAAGACCCTATGCAAATATTTATAACAGGTCCCTCTAAAGATAGTGTGAACATTATTATAACGTGCAATGTGTGTGAGAGAGAAAAAACATGAAAATTTAGTGTCAAGGGAGCTCAGGGACTGAGTTGTGTGACTCAATCTCTAGGCCACCAGAAGTGTTGGGTATGTCATGTATTACTAAATCATTACTCTGTGTTTCTGATTCTTTGTTGGGTTTACTGTGAACACCATATTGTTGAAATAGTGAAAATAGGAAATCATCCTTTTGTAATGGCTTCTTGTAGAGTTTCAACCTATGACCATTTACAAGAAGCAAAAATTTGACTGAATTAATGGCGTGTAATTGTACTGCCCTATTAGGTTAACTTTGCTAATCTCATAGGGGCCTAGCAATTTGGACTGAAATTTTCCCCTGAAGTCTTTATACTGTGAATCATATAACAAGACCCAGTCCCCCAAAGTGAGCTTTGTTTTAATGTATTTATCATGCCACTTCATCCTTTGTTGCTATACTACCTCTGTATGATGCATTACTTCCATTCTAATATCATCCAACCCATTTAAAGAATGTAGCCTTTCCTTCTGTGCTTTCGTTAAATCCATTCCTAGCTCTATTGTTGTCCTCAATGTTTAATATTCAAATTCAATAAGAAGGACTACTATCTTCCCATAGACTAGCTCATAGGGGGTGAATCCAGTGGTGGTTTTCCAAATAGTTTTGTATGCTCAGATTGCTTCAGGTAACCTTGAAACCCAATCTTTCCTATGCAACTATACTGTTTTGGTGAGAATAATTTCAATCTCCCTATTAGTGACTTCCACCAACCATTAGCCTGTGGGTGGTAGGGTGTTGATTTCTTGTGTCTAATTTGGTATTCCTCAACCAACCTAACAATTAGATCAGAAGTAAATTGGGGCCCTTGATCAACGAATATTTCTCTAGGTACTCCATACCTAGTAAAAATATCTTCATATAAGAACTTAGCCACATTACCATCTCTAGAAAATTGTAAGCCCTTAACTTCCACCCATTTTGTCAAGTAGTCAATGCAAACAAGGATATATTCCTTGTTGTTATATGTAGGGGAGATTGGTCCAATGAAGTCTAAACCCCATTTTTCAAAAGGTGTCAATGTCAACTGAGGTTGTAAGGGCATCTCATCACTCTTGGTTGGCCTTCCCATCCTTTGACACCTATCACAACTTCTTGTATATTTAACACCTTTACGCAAATTAGGCCAATAATATCTAGTTGTGAGGATCTTAAAGGTTGTTCTCTTTACTGAAAAATGACCTCCACATAGCTCATCATGGAATGCTTTCATGATGTCAAAGATATCATCTTCCTTGATACATCTTCTCATGATGTTATCAAGCCTAGTTTAAAATAGATAACCAGATACCCAGGAGTATGGAAAACATTTATGAATCAATTGTCTTTTCTCCCTTGGTGAAAAATGTTGTGGAATCTGCCTTGTGACCAAATAATTAGCAATATCTGCATACCAGGGTACCTGTACTTGTAAAGATAACAAGTGTTCATCTAAAAATGAATCATCCACCACTCCTTCAATTGATTGTGTTGGAAATCTTGACAAGAAATCTACCACCACATTTGCTTTACTAGGTTTGTCTACTATGGTAATGTAAACTTCTTGTAAGAGAAGTAGCCATCTCACCAATCTGCCTCCAACTATTGTCTTGTTCATCAAATACCTGATTGTTGTGTGATATGTATGGACAAAGACTAAATAGCCAATAATATAGTGCCTAAATTTATTAATAGCATAGACTACATCAAGCATCACTTTTTCTGTTACAGTATAGTTTAACTCTGCCCCTTGAAGATTCTTGTTGATATAATAAATTGCATACTCTTTGTTGCCATCCTTCTGACCCAAAATTGCTCTAATGGAAAAATTTGAAGCATTTGTATGTATGTGAAAGGGCAGAGTCTAATTGGGCCCTCTCAACACTGATGCTTGAGTCAGATCTTTCTTCAGTTCTTCAAATGAGTGTTGACACTCAGAGGTCCATTCAAATTCAATGTCCTTACTCAACAAGAAAAATAATGGTGCAACAATCTTACTAAACTCTTTGATAAACTACCTATAGTAGCCTGCATGACCAAGGAAGCTATTGATGTTTCTTTGTTTTTGAGGAACATGTAAAGTAGATATTACCTCTATTTTGTGTGGATCAACCTGGATTCTTGCATTGGATATAGAGTTTCCCAATATAATTCCTTATGTCATTATCATGAAACACTTTTCATTGTTGAGTGACAGGTTGTGTTCTTTACTCTTTTTAATACTTTTTCTAGATTTTTGAGAGCTTCTTCACAACTTTCACCATAAGTAGTGAAGGCATCCATGTATATCTCCATGTAGTCATGTGCATAATCAGAAAATATGTTGACTGCTACTGTTTGAAAGGCAGTTGGAGCATTGCATAAGCCAAAGGGCATAATAGAGTAAGCATAGGTTCCCCAAGGACATGTAAATGTAGTCTTGTCCTAATCCTTTGGAGCAATTTTAATCTATTTATAACCACTGAAACTATCAAGAAATGAGAAGTACTTATTCCCAACTAGAGAATCAAGTACTTGATCTATGAAGGGAAAAGGAAAGTGGTCTTTCCTAGTGGTTGTATTCAATTCCTTGTAGTCTACACAAAATCTCCATTTCCCACCTTTCTTGGAAACAATTATCAAAGGTGAGACCCATTCACTATTTAACATTGAATAGATAAAACTTGCATTAAGGAGCTTTTGTAGCTAAACTTTCACTATCTCTCTAAGGGCAGGATCCATACGTCTTTGTGGTTGGCGAATGGGTATATAGCCATCATTAATGTAAATCTTGTGCATACATAAATCAAGATCTATGCCTTTCATATCATGGTATCCCATGCATATGCGGTTGAGTGTAGCTATAACACTGATTACGAAGAATTTTTTTGTTCCTCTGTCAAGGCATTATTGATATTTAACTTCTTTCCTAGCATGATTTCTAATTCCTTTGATGACTCTTGAACTAACGATAAATCAAGGTTGGGTATGATGGGTAGCCATTATTGAGGTAGTAATGAATGAAATAGTTGTGATATCTCTTATGTAGAATTGGTGGGTATAATACTTTGCAAGGGGTCTTGTAGGCATATGAGGAAGTCATGTTGTTGTAGGCTCCTACCACAGTCATTTTGGATTATGTGAGCAATGAGCTCATCTTCATCCTAGTCATCTAATAAGAGGTTATGTTCTATAGTCATTAGTGTCTACAGAGAATAGTTATCCTCCTCCTCATGTAAATTGGGCCAAATGGTTTACTCAAGGTTTGCATATGGTTGGGTTGGTGGATAAAGAACCAAGTTCTTTGTAACTGTCCCATTGGATATTAGCATTTTACTAGACCTACAACCTATAAATGCATCGGTTATAGGTAACCAAGGCCTGCCTAGGATGAATGGGTAACCTACAAGATTAACTTTGGGTTGTAGCACTATGAAGTCCACAAGGTATTCCCAAAAATATAATGCAATGAATAAGTCTTCAATAATCCCCTCAAGCTTGATCGTGGACCTATCAACTAACTGCAAAAAAGTTTGTGTGGGCTTGAGGTTGACCAACTGGAGCAACTACATGGTCTCTTTTGTCATGACATTGATTTTTTCCCCCAATTCTATCAAAGTATTCTTAATGAGGGTTCCATTAATCTTAACGTCCACAATTGGACTACCAGGATCTATATACTTAGGGACTGTAATGTTTGCTAACATGATATCTACGAGATTTCCTAAGACATGGGCTGTTTGAGGATCTTTTCTCTTCCTGCCCGGTTTCTTAAGATATAGATCCCTTACAGTTTTGGTGTAGATAGGGATATCTTTGATAGCTTGGACAAGTGGAATCTTGATGCTCACATCTTTCAATTGTCCTAAAATATTTGTCTCAGCCTGTGTGTGATGCTTTTGTATAGCTAGGCATTCAGGAAAGGGTGGCTTAGGACTTGAGGTAGTTTGGTGTACCTGATTTGACTTAGGTTCCAAAGATGGTTTATTTGAGGCTTCAACTATAGGTTCATCATCCTCCATTTATTTAATTTAGGGGGATGAGGGTCCAACAATTTTTTTTTCCTGATCTGAGGTAGACATCACTCACCTCTACCCCATAACTAGGGTATTGCATAGCTTTGTTAGTATAAGCCTGCTAGATAGGCTTGGTGTTAGGGTTAGGTTGGGCAAGTATTTTTTGCTTCTTGGGTGGTTGGGATGTAGGATTTGATGGAGGCATTAAAGCTTGGTTTTGAGGTGGAGGAGGGAGCATAGGCCGCTGGTAGTTCATATTTTGTTGTTGCCATTTCTGGCCTTTATACCATTGAGGTTGCCATTGATTTTGTTGGGTTGGCCATTGTGGATTATAATTGGAACCTTGAATTATTTTTGTGGCCAAGGGTTAGGCTATTGGTTCCAATTTGGTTGAGCTTGTGGCCATTGTTGAGGGTTTTGTCACTGGTTTTGGTTTGCTTGCCAAGGCTGAGAGTTCTGAGATTTTTTTTTTTTGATTCCCAATAGGAAAGGGTGAGATAAAGCTAAGGGGGTCTTGTGGAATACATTGTATTTTTTGGAATGGCCTCCTTTGTGCTATATAGAAGAGATTTCCATCATATCCTTCAATTAGCTGAAAATCAAGCTTCTCAACTTTATCTTGTTGGATACTAGCCACTCTTTTGCATTTACAATTTGCTTTTCTTTTCCTGCAGCTTGGATAATATTCAGTGAACATAGCCTCAACTTCCTCTTGCTTTTTCTTAATATGTAGAGTATCCAACTAAGTTTCCAAATGATTAATGATATCCTCCTTCATGTTGGATAACAAATTGCTTAGCTCTATTTTTGAAACCCTTGTAGATGATTTACCGATAACTGAAGTTCTTTCTCCTCTTGGCCTTTTAGTAAAGGTCCTAGAATAATTCTTGCAAGCCTTACAAATATCTTCAAATGGTAACTATGAAATATCACCTCATCCAATGAGGTTCAAGGCATCCATGGAGTCGTCATTAACTCCCCTCAAAAAGACCAACTTGAGGGACTCTTCTAACAACTTATTCTGGTGTTTTTTCTTCAAAGAAACCTGAAATCTTTCCACATAATATTCTAAGGACTCATCATCCTTTTGTGACATTCTAAAAATTTCATCCTTCCTCCTGTCAATAGTATAATCATAACTTCGGCTCAGGACATCAAGCTCGAAGAGAAAAGTATCTGGATCCTCAATCACTAACCCATAGAAAATTGGCAAGGTTGAAGGAGGAATGTTCTTCAGCACTATATCCCTTTCTTAGTTAGTGATGGGAAACTCAAATGTTGGTCGTTCAACATCATCATCCACTGCATCACCCATGGTGCGGTATGTTCCTTTTGTATGTGTGCTAGATGTTGGTGAGAAGGAAATTTCTTCTTCAGTGGTACCTTCACTCTGAGTACTATGATCACCAATTTTGCAATAGCTTTCTAGCATGTGGAGGGAAGGAACCTACCCAAGGAATCTCTTTGCCTCCACATACATGAAATGTGGATTTAGATTCAGTGGTCCTACACAATGTTAGTATATCTCCATTATTGGAAAAGATTGTATCTAACAATCCTGATGTTGGAAAGAAAAATTAACTATGAAAATTATAAAAACATGTCTATGAAGATAGTACCATCCCTAGCAACGACACCAAAAATGTGGATTCTAAGCTAATGTATTGTAAACTTCGTAGAACCTACTGAATTCAGAGGTTTAACTATGTGAACAACCCACTTTACATTGCTTAAGACAACATTAAATTGTCAACCCAAGGCTTGCAAGCTTATGATGGTTCAACATTATATATGCCTTCATAGACTCAAATCTACCTAAACCACCCTATTGAAGTTAACATACTTGCTAGAAATTCATAAAATTGCAAAATAGTAAAAGCATAAACCAGAACTAGTTGCTATGAGTACCTACAACTTAGACTGTAATTGAATTGTTACTAATTAAATAACAGTGTATCAACTGAAAAATTAATAAAAACTAATAACTCGGTTGAACTATCCAAAAAAGTGCTATTGGTTAACCATTACATGCATATTCACAAGCATTCATTAACAATAAGCAAGAGATGAAATTATAATTAGCTTGCATATGATTCATGAAACAATGATAAACTAATAACAACTATTTAAATAGAAATAAATAATTGGAAAGGGAAGTGAAGTGAAGAACAATGCCTTGAGTGGCCAACTCAAGTAATTGTTCCCAATTTAACCGAACCCAAATCTAACAAATAGATTCTATGCATTCCATAAGATTAATTCAATTCAATGCATATTCATGAAGATTTACACAAGATCTTTATAGATTGTATTCAATCATTCTGAATATTTCATGTCTTGAAAAACTGATAACATAAAACTTAAAAACCAACTAACTATCCTATGAATTCAACCAACAACTATATACAAGCTTGAGGGAATATTTATTGAAAGCAACAACTTAACCGGAATCATTAACTCCACTCCCAGACAATAGAGCATAGAATTAAGACTTGAATTATTCAACCTATAATTGAAAAGGAAAGAGAATCCTATCAAAACTAGAACTCTATCAAAACAGAATTGTATGTAAACATACAACCACTTGTCAAAATTCCATTAGCGAAGGAGACCTCTTCTTCAACATTTATTAACTAGTTATAATAACACACATCCAACCTTCATTAAGTGCCTTTGATCAACAATCACCAAATTCAGCTTAACTTGGAGGTCCCCTGTTTCAGTGTCCAGTCATTCCTTCTCCTACAGGTTCATCCCACAACTGTTATGCCATGATTCCTCTCTAGCTGCAAACAAGTCAATTCTACAAAACATGTACACAAGGATAACCATCACAACTAATTCATAGCATTCCATCAACATTCCATACATATATTTATATAAACCATATAATGCTAATATATTATAACCATAATTCCATCATCATATTTAAGGTTCAAGTCTGCATCATGTATGTGAAAGGATAGTATAATATAGGATCATTGCTTGAAAACTATATCTAAAAGTATCTTGAAACATTTATAAAGACAACAAAAAATAAGCTATTATCTAGACCTATCAGTTCCCCCTAAATTATTGAACCTAATCGGGTCCCTAATTTCCTAAATTATGTATTTTATAGCCTATTTGTATCATTTTCTGAGAAATTGCAAGCATTGAACAATTGATATTTTATCCTTGACACTTAATGTGCTAGAAAATAGTGTCAGGACCCATTTTTCCTAGGGCATATGGGTGGGTCCCCCTATTTTTTTGAGGACCAATTTTGGATATGTCGGTGTCAGTAATTTAACATTCAAAATTCAACTTGTAAACATCGACTTTTGGGATTTAATTTTTGGAAAATTACAAAAATGCCTATAAATACCTAATTATTGTATCATTTGAAATATAACAAGAAAACTATTGGTAAAATTATGATCAAGAGAACTATCAAGCAAGTTAAGAGAAACATTTCAGGGCTTTATTATCGCAATTCAAGATCCTAACATCATGTTGAATCCTATGTGGGTTAATGCATGTTTATATTATGGTAGTGAACAGATTTTTCCTTTACAAAATAAATAACAAAATGACTATAAAACCCATGCAAGACAAATCAAACCACAACAGTTGGAGAGATTATCATTGGATTGATAATCTTCCTCTAAATTTTGGTTGAGGTACAACTCCCTCTTTTGATATAATTTTATATTTTTCAAATATATAAACTCAAGGTATGTTTTTTACTAGAAAGCAAGAAAGGAAAACTAACACCTACTCATAGCCATGACACAAGTGAAAAAGTAATGTTGAAACTAACTACTACTGAAACAAAAGGACTAGAAAATTATCAGTATCATGACTCACAGATTAGACTACTAACATTTGTTGACTCGACTCAATACAATTCCAACCATCTACTATAAATAAATGAACCAGATATCACTGAACATCGTATTCTCATAGGAAAGGTATATTCAAATGATTGTCAAAGCTCACAGACTTTGTCACAAACATTAGCATTTAATTCAAATATTGCACACATACAGCAACATTCATAGGAAACCAATTGAAACTACAAAATTTGATCCTTTATTAAGATCTATTATCACTCATGCATCACAATGCAAGGGGGGTCAAAATGTTGGACCCTTGCAATGTCAAAAGATAACATATTTAAAGTTCCAAAACATAATTGTCACCAAAGTTTTTTAAAACATTTGAAAGTAACTGATTCTTGGAAAGAATAAAAATAATTAAGTTCATAATGTATTAAAGACAAATTCAAGAAAATCAAATTCTCCTAATGCTAAGATGGTAGGGCATGTGAAGAGGTGAGTGCTTCTTCCTCGAATGACTTTTTTTGTGTGGCTACCAAGCGTATCTAGTAATCCTTCAAGGCTAACACAACTTTAGTAATTTTCATTTGTTGTAGAACAGTTACATTCCTCATCCTTAACTGTTAGGTTGCTTTGGTGATTCGAATTGGCTCCATCTTTCATGTGATAAGTGCAGGAGAATCTTCATACCATGATAATATTGAATCAATACTAGCTAACTTCTTTAGTGCCTCCTTGTCGAATGATTTCTCCCCAACATATGTGTTGATCACTTTAAAGAATGCATCTCTCAACTCTTCAAATGTGGCAGGCCCTTGATTATCACCTTTCATTATTAGGCACTCGAAATCAGCAATTTTTTGAATAAAGTTATTATTCAGGCAACCAGATTCCTTTAGTAGTTTTTTTTGCTCTATGAAGTTCGACTTAATGAATTCTAACTTCTAGGCTATACTAGTTTTCCACACCAAAGCCTGATTATCTTCTTTTGAATGAATAATATTTTCAACAATAGCCTTCTCCAAATCCATAGCAACTAGGTCAGTAAGTTCACGATCAATCTGTAGCCAATGTGTCACCTCCTATTTACAAACAACTAGCTTAGACTTGATTGCATTTCTTAAGACTACAAAATCATCATAAACTTTCCTCAATTTATCAATTATAGGGACTCATTTTTCTTTAATCTTAGGAATCCAACTGTGCACAACTTTACCATAGTAACTATCCTTTTGGATCCTACTCATCATATCCTTCCCTACAATCGAGTTGGGATCAAAAATGAGATTGGCCTGACTCAATGGTTGAGGTGCAAGATCTATTAAGGTTCTAAGACAATTTGAAAGGAGTTCCACAGATCTTTTCAACTCATCCTTATCGCTTATCCTTTTCATATCTCGCCACTATCCTAGAGGCAGTAACTTGAAAGTTATGAACATCACCATCTCTACTAGGGGGACCCAAATCCACTTGAGTTACACTATAATTTGCCACATTGACCTGATTTAAATCTTTTTGCACAGGAGGTTGGGTGACTTCCATAACCAAATATATAGAAGATTCATCCTCAAGTAACCTAGAAGTGGTTTTCAATTTCTTCACTTTAGTTCTCTACAAAATCTTTCCCATAATGGCTTCCTTCAGTAACAAAATAGGAACTATTTTTATTTTATTGGAGGGAGAATTCTCCAGCCAAGATGGTGAAGGTTTAGGTGCATTAGGATCTTGAGAACTCTCAGATGTAGAGAAATGGAGAGCTCTATTAAGCATAGGAGATATCATCACATTATGGACATTTGAAAGAGATGGATTCAAGAATTCATCTCATTGTACACTTACCTATGTTTCATTCTAAGGATGTTGATTAGGGATTTCCAAGGCTTCAGTATAAACTTTGTTTCTTTGATGTCCCCACCTGATTATTCTTCAACATCAACATTACTCGATTCTTCAACTGCAACATTAGGAAGGGGACCTTTACCACAAGTACACTCTAGTCCCTTCCCTTCTTAGGAGGATTATCACCCTTTCCACCACCACTTGTAGCAATGATATAACATGTACAAATGATATTGGTACATAAGAGCTTGTACCTATATGACCAGTACTCACTTGCTCATGGGTTTCCTTCTTTTCTTTTAGAGGAGCCTTAGCAATTTCTCCTTTCTTATTAGCCAACCAAACTTTCATTCTACTCAAGAATGTTAAAGTTTTGATTTGAATGTCTCCATTTGCTTCACTATTCCAATCCACTGGTGATAGAGGTAGATTTTGTATCCGTTGGGCATATTTTGGATCAACTAAATCAAAGTCTTCATCTTGTACTCCTCTTATATTCTAGCCCAATTTGAAATTGAACATTTGTGACAAGGTGAGTCTCATCCAGTTTCTCCTTCTTACCTCATAAACATCTACACAATCATCGCAAAAATCTTTAAGGTGAGGCATATGATAATAGTCGGGACCAAGATGGAGATTACCCCTTACATAATTTTTACCGTCAAATAGAAATATCCTTTCATACATATCAAAGGAAAACTTTTCAATTTCTCTCCTTAAATTGAGAGCATTTGAATGTGACTTACATTCATAATATCCCAGACCAATTGGGAAAGAAATTTGAGCCTTTTTTCTATTTACACATATCTTATTTACTTTTGAAACTTGGTGACAAACTTCCATCAAAATGAAATTATCTTCTGTGTATCTAGAAAATTTTAGAGGAATATAATCAAATCTACCCACTAGTAAGTAGTTAAAATTCTAGAACTATATAAACAAGATGCCATACTTAGTGACTAAACCAAAGGAAAGGAGGTGTCCACCTTTTAGGAGATGGAACTTTGGGACCTATTTCATTCTTTAGTTCATTAGGAAACCAAGATCCCTCAACCAAGTGACTCAATTGAGGGAAGGACTAGGGGTTTCCTTGGTGTGATTAAATGGGGGTTCACCATTAAAATGAAGTTTCAAAGGAGAAATGCAAACACTCATGCACAAAACCCTAGAAACTTGAGAACATGAAATCAGACTGACAAAAGAGAATGAAATAGAAGGGTTTTGGAAGAATGGAGAGGTCAAAATAAGATTTGAAAACCCTGGAAATTATTCTTTTAAGATGCACTAGGATTGATACACCAAGCTAGGCGATTTAGTCCTACTAAAGGAATTTGGACAGATTATGGAATCTTGTGTTGACTGTGCAGGATCTACAAAAATATGCTAAAAAGGGATATATAGGGACATTTAGTCTTATTACTAGGGTTTCACTCATATTTTGTAGCATATAGTGATCTTTTGTAGCTTTTTTGTTGTCTGATCTTCAAGTCCGAAAAGTTTGAATTCCAGTGTGTAGGTGAGTTTTTCGTGAAGATGACAACTTTGAAAAAATTTGTAACTTTGTCTTCAAAGGACCTTCAAGCTCCAATTCACCTAGATCTGCAAACACACATCAAGAGGGGAAAATGTTTTTTTGTCAAGGAATAGGGATTTGCTTTGGTCAAACCCCATTTTGGTAATTAAACCTTGAAATGAAATAGAAAAGCATGAAGGAATGATGAATGAACAAACACAATATTGTGACTCACTAAACCCTTAAAATAAAGGCTGCAAACTTGTGTGAAATGGCTAGCATGAATGTGGATCCTGACTCTTGATTGAATGCTTGAATGCTTGTCTTGAATGCTTGCTTGAATCATGAAACCTACATCACAAATAGCTCAAAAACACACATGATGCATGAAGACTTTGACATGATGCTTGAATCTTGAATATAGCTCCAAATGCTCAATGATTTTCTCTTGAATGCTCTCTTGATCATAAATTTTCTATGATGCTTGAATACTTGAAAGCTTAGATGACTTGAAAATTTTCTAGGATAAATTATGTGAAATAACCTTATATTTATACTTGTTTATGCCAAATTTCTCAAAATTACAACACTACAAGCCGACATCAAATCTAGGATAAGAAAATCCCACCAATAATTTGATTTAAAATAGGTCCAGGTTAAAGCGGGACTCGTAGGCCAGTTTGGGCGTATGAGTCCCAGTGCCTTAAACCTGCAACATAGATTTCAAGAATTGTTAAGTTCAATGCAACATTAAAAACCAAGCTTTGAGACCTAGGTGGGACCCATATGCCCAAGCTGGCATATGATTCCTAGATCCCTAGATCTATAACACATAACTAAAAACATTGAATTATGATTTTTCATTTGTTAACTGTCGAGATTATCCTCCAAAAAATGTAATTAATTAGGATTGTGGATGCAAAAATAGGACCAATTAAGGCATAAATAAGCCAACTTTTAGCAAGGAGGGCCCAAACAAGTGTGAAAATGTAAAGGTATACATTTTTCTACACTACAATTACCAATTGGAAAGCTTTAGTAGATACTCTTTGACTTGGAACACCTTGCAATTCCCTAACCAATTTCATGGTGAACACATCATTTATCCTATGATAATTCTTATAACTCCTCTTGAGTTGCAAATCAGGATAATAGTCATAAATTTGTATATTTTCATCAAAATCTTCCACAATTACAAACCAATCCACGGTCTCATGCATGCCAACACATAGAAGAGGTAAGAAGACATATAAAATGACCCATTCATAGAAAAACCTCTTAACATATCATCTAGTTGGTCACTAATTATAGTGGCCCAATATAAGTACTATGTACCTCCACAAATTACCTGCACAAAGAAATAAATCCACTCCTCAAAGTCATGTGCATTCATATTTCCCCTTACTCGGTGAAGCAAAACAATAATGTCAAATATTTCCTCTCTAAAATGTGATTTATAAATTTTCCTGGGAAGCTGTGATTTTCCCTTCTTTGGTGGGTCAAACCACTCCTTACCAATGTAATTTCGGTAATACTCCTTCTTCTTTGAAAATGAACCTTGAGATAGAGTGAAATTGAAATGGGAATAAACTTCCCTTTCTGGTAATCTAAAACACCCACTACTGTGGCTTTGTTTAAGGTTATCAAGAGATTATTTTCTTCTATGTGTATCTCCCTCATCACTAGATCGTAACAGGCAATGCATTCCAATACTAATTTGGTGCATTGTATTGCTACAAGAAATGCAATAGCTTCTAGGAGGCCACTCTCTATTACCCTTTAGGTGATTGGGTTCCTATTTGGCCTACAAATTCTTGCCCAAAATTCATCTAAATTGATATGCCCTAACCTTGTGTCGCCAATTTCAGGCAAAGAACTATCAAGACCAGCTAAATGCTCATAACCCATCTCATTATATCAAGGAATTCAACAATGTAAAATATAGGAAACAATTATCAAGATAATCCAGGATAACCTCCTTACATGAGAAAATCATCCTTCTTTGTTTCAAATCGTTCTCCTTGGAGCTGCTCGTGTGTATGTTCTTCTCGACTTTTGGAATCACACTTTCCCAAAAAGAATAATTATGTTTAAAATGGTGAATTAATATTACATGATTAAGCATTTATTTCATCTACTCCAGTACTGACAACCTTTAATGCTTGACACACATGTCACCTAGCGAAAATATTAGGTAACCTTGGTACACTTCAACAAATTTAGAAATTTGAACAACTTTTAAGGATATAGTCGGTGACCATAAGGGTTTGAAAACAAATACCTGACCTAACAAATCCTTTCTTACTTTCCAATTTGAGTGATATTGTTTCCTTTAAGTTGGATTAAAGAGTGGTTAGGAAATGAACATCAGCTCTGACAAGAGTTCAAGAAAACAATTCAAAATTCACTTTACTTTATGATGACCTTTTTAAAAAGAAACAACACTTCACAAAACAAAAAGGTTATAAAACTCAAGCGGATACTAAAATGGTTGAAAAATTGATTCAAAGATCGACGCTTAAAGGAAAAGACATAAAGACAAGGCTAGGTCAAGAGAAAAGTGAGTTGTGGAAATCACCCAGTGACTGACAAGGTTTGCAAATTGACCCAAGGACCAACAAACAAAGGAAAATGTTTTAAAGTTTGAAGGATACTTGAAAAAAATTTAAACATTTACAACCAAACTTAAAACTAAGACAACAACTGGCTTTAACTAGGGACGCAGACTAGAAAGGATGCAGAAGAACCTATAATCTTTGGTTAAATTCATTAGGTGATAGAGTTTGAAAGATGAATAAGTGAGGGAAACTAACAAAGGATCGAAGCAAACCAAAACAAAACACACCAAAAATAGAAACACACTAAAAATCCTAACCTACTAAAATACAAAGGCAAGGGAAACCTTCTTCAAATTTGGTACAATTTCAAATCTTGCCCGTTGTATGGCAGGGGCAAGATAGTGTCGTCTAGGTAAGCCAATTTGAAAGAATTATTGCCATGGGCTTGTTGAATTTGATAAGGACCTTTCCATAGGGAATCAATTTTTTTGTGAGCTCCTTTAGGCTCTCGCCTTTTATCCCATAACAAAACCATATCACCCTCCATAAATTTCCCAAGCCTAATCTTTCTATCAAAAATCTTCTTAACCCACAACTGGTGTGCAATAATCCTATCCACCATGTCTTCTCTTTTTTCTTCAAGCTCGCTTAAATACATTAGTCTTTTCTCGAAAGAATCTTTGAACTGTCGATCTTCGAGTGCCACTTGTAACTTTGCAGTGGCCATTTCTAATGGTAGGGGAAGAATTGTACCAATTTCATAAACTAATTCAAAAGGATACATTTTGATGGCCCTTTTTGGTGTCATTTGATCAACCCATGTAAGGCTTCATATAGTTGCTTGTGCCAATTCTTCTGGTTCTCATCTATCAATTTCCTTATAATAGTTACCAAATTCTTATTGCTAGACTCGGCTTGTCCATTCCCTTGAGGATAATAATCCGAGGAATGAGAGTGATATCTCGTGATCATAGAAAAACATCAAAACTTCTAAAGATGAGAAATTAGTTGCATTATCAGTTACTAGCCTTTTAGGAACTTCGAAACGAACCAAAATAATTTATTTGATGAAATCACACACCACCTCTAACGTAGTCCACTTTAATGAAATAGCCTCAACCCATTTGATAAAGTAATTTGTAGTTGTTAGGATATGAGTATGCCTTGTGCTTGAAATTGGATTGATAGGCCCTATGAACCTTAGTTCATTATAATATCAACCTATTACATCATCCCTATCAATCCATATTCAATAATCAAGAGGCTATTTTTTCATTTAACCATTCTTCCCATTGCTTGTTTGTGAATGTGTTTCCTTTTTGCTACCCTTCCTAAGACCATAGCCAAATGTAAACCCAAACTCCTTTAAAGATAATTAAAAATATCATTTTCAAACCCCATAGTAGTATACTAACGACCCCCATAATTATTTTTCACCAAAACCTAGATTGTTGTCCAACCATTTTCTCCCACCCTTGAATGTTTATATAATTCCCAAGAAACATAAACCTAGGTTTTGAAGTTATAATAGCTTGAATGTGCTTAAAACTTAATTTATTTTCTATAGATTAACTCATTGCATTCTATTCATGTTTTTCCTCCATGTGGATCCATGTTTGAACACACACAAGGGGATTAATTGAGGTAGACTCCTCTTCTAACTCATTTTTGTAGGTTTCACCATTAAAAAAGCTTCAAGTTGCAATTTTTTTAATACATTTGCAAGATATCAGTAGTACAAAAATCTAAACTACATCAGGTTGAAGATCACTTTCTAAAACTATAAAACTTTTTTCTCAACTTTTATTTGTCACTAGTCATCAATAATGGGCGAGGTCTTTTATTTGGTCCTCCAATCCTCAACTAAGTCGTTCAACAAGTTAGGGCCTTCCAATTGGCCACTAAATTCTCAAAAAAGGTCCAAACCAACTCTAATTATCACTAAATTAGAAGTACATCTTTAAATCATCCATAAACCATCCATGATTAGAAAACATTAAATCATCAAGTATAAATGGGTCATTTTGTCGATTTAAATTGAAATATATTACTATTAGTTGTGCATCCATTTCTAGGTCTAATTATATGTACAAGCATGAAATGATCAACATACACCCTTTATAAAGCCTATAATCAACCTGATTGATCTCAAGGTCAAGTTTCTTCAAAATAAGATGACACCATTTTGATTATTCAAGCATATATTCATTTAAATTTATTGACTGATTGTTTGCTGCTAATAAATTATACTCTATTAAATATTATGACATATAATAGGTAATCAAACTACTCAGGTTAGTGATTAGATTGGACCTATAAAATATTTGATATCTACATTGTACCATAAAAAATCCACCCAATGTTAGAGTAATCATGCATTAGCTAATAATTAATTAATCTTTAATTAATTATTAGTCTAATTTATTCTCATGCACTTAACTAAACTTAGGAGTGATTTTTTATGTTAACTGAAGAGCTATTATTAGATCATTCTATCTCATTGCATGAGATGTTAACACTTGTCATAATCCAATCCCTTTCTCATTTAGGGTTGCTCCTATATAACACTCAACCCTCATTTTTATTATCATACCTTTGATGCCTTTGATATAACTCTCAACTTTTGAGGACTGTTATTTTCCTTGAAGATTCTTGCGGTTCATTCTGTAGCTTTTTCTTGTTGAGAAATATTATATAACATTGTTTGCAGCTCTCTTGCATGGAAGGTGTATTTGTTTGTTGGTTGATCCTATGGCTCATGTTCTTCACAATTCTAACATGGTATTAGAGGGTGGATTCAACAAACCCCTTCTCATTTTCTGAGTTTTTCTTCAACAAGGGTTACAAATGTCAAATATGGATTCTCCATTGCCTTTTTGCAATTTTTTGAGGTGGGTGATTTTTTGGTGCATTTTGGCGTGGAAAGGAACTCATTGTTGGATTCAAGAGGTTGACAAATTTTGACTATAAATTTTCCTATATTCCCTGTCGAAATCTTCTAAGACATTTTTTTTTTGCATAGGGGTCGTATGACCCCTGTACGACTGTGCACATAGTTCGAAAAAAAGAAGCAAAAAAAAAAAAAGGTCAGCTTGATTTTTGTTAATTTCTTTATTTTAGAAATTTTGCAAAAAAACAAAAAATAAAATTAAAGTGCGGGTTAAAAGTTTGATTGAATGAATTAAATTAAAGGTATCCATAGGGTACTTGCACATGGAAGGTCCCTGCAGGCCCATACCAACCCCATATGAGAGGGACAAAGTTGCCTAATAGGCAAACACATCCTTAAATAACTTACAAATTTTTCTAAGAGATGTAAAATAAAATATCCAACACATTTTAAAACTATTTCAACTCATTCCAAGTACATCTAAACCCCTTGATTTATTGTTTTCTATGACATAACTTATTCATTTGATTTTCAATTCATGATTACATGTATTAGTTAATTTTTTTATCATTCAATCATACTTAGCTTGTAATGGTTATAATTAGAGTTTAGCTAGTTGGAGACGACCTTAGGTTTCATAAATTTTCATTACATCTTTTATAACTTAAGATGACTTTGGTTTGCATCATAGTTATATATCATTTATGTACACAACCACACTAATGCAAATTTAGAAAAAGATTATATTTTTCTTTGTTACACACCCATACAAAATTATTTTGGCTACCCTACCTCTTAATAAATCTTTAAAAGAATGGATTTAACTGTCAAACCCTCATTATGTAAAGCTCTAAATCTTCTCTCTAGCCCATCCACAACCACTACACCATAAATGACAAAATATTGCACTTTGCACAAACCACACACCATGCACAAAATAGAGGGCTCAATCTTGGAGAAAATTCTCGAATTTTCCTACAATCCTCAATATTGAGAGTGAAGAGAACACAAAGAAATTAAAAAATGAGCATATGACCAAAAAAATTATTTGCAACAATAAAATGTATAGAGTGATAGTAAATCCTTGGGATTCGACACTTTGTTTGTGTAAAGTGCATGACTATTTGATGAGTTCACTAGACTTGACATCAATTTGACTAGTTTCCACGAAGCAAGTTACACATAACATGCATATAAATAAACATTAGATTTTTTTATATGGTATTTGGTTGGCTGGGAAATATTGGATTCACCTTTATGCATTAATCTATCTTAGAATTTGTGCAAACAAAAAAATAATGATTTTCTAAAGCTTGTCCAAAGTTGGTGTTTTTATTCCTTTTTTGTAATTCTAAATATTATTGATTCATAGCATTTTGACAATTTTATCATATTTAGTTACTATTTTTCATAATACTAAAAAAAGGTTGCCACAACCTTGATAGATATGTATACAAATATAGAGGTAGACACATAACATGTGGCTTGTTTTTCTTTTGAAAGTTTCAACAACTTTAATGAGTTCCAAAAATATGGTCTCTCGTGAAATATAATGATTAATGTAAAAAGCCCAATGTTTTACCCTTTGATTTTACCTATGTTTTAACCCACGTGCGAATAGTTCATGTTTACCAACGTAAAGCAATAAAAAATTTATTTCCTAATTCAATTAAAAGATGCACATTCGAAATACTCCCATTGCATTTATAAAGAAATGTTACATTGTCCAAGTAACAATTTCATATTACATAAACCCATGTAAAAATGACATTTTTCCAAATAAATTTTCAAAAGATAGAGATAGGTGAAATACATACATAGCTTCCAAGAGCTTAGTGAAATAGAGTACAAATGGCCCATATATCCTTGCTAGCATACATCCTTAAATTTTGGCTACCAACTATATGAGGGAGAGTATCACTCAAGCATTTTTTCCAACCACAGACTTACTACGACCCTTGCACATCTACCTAACTGGTAAGATGGCCCTACCCTTCGATGAAGAGATTGGTTTGGTAACTTCATAATATTAGCCTTTTTGAGCATGATGTTGTGTCCTACATAACTAGAGCTACCATACATTGGCTACAACCTACACGCATGAGATTCCCAGTCTAATTATGTAAACTTTGCTCACAATGAACTGACAAGTGTAATTAGTGGCTACTTACACTACTTTGGCCAAATATTTCATATATATATATTTACAATCGCTCAATACTTCGAGCGTAGTCGTATGTTCACCCACCCCTTAGCTTGATTTGATAAATTACCACGCATACTATTTTCAATCATAACATAATTTAGACTTGAAAGGTGATGTACATCTAAGAGATCTAACTAACCAACTAGCTAGTTACTCCCATCTATGGATTTATCCCAATCCCAGGAACAACTAAATTACCCACACATGTACATATAGCATTACAAGATGACAAATTTAATGCAATATCATTTCTCATATTCCATGATCCATTCCAAAAGTATAATCCACAAACAATATTAAATGACTCCATTTCAAAAGTATAATCACATCATCAAATGAATCCATTACAAAAGTATAATCACAACATTAAATGACTCTATTTGGCTATATAGGTTAATCCCAACCTGACATGACTTCAATCAAAAGGAAATGCAACAATCAAGTGATCAATTTGATTATATAGGTTAATCCCAACTTATGGCTTCAATAAAAAAGGAATGCATCAACAAGTGATCATAACAATCATGAAACCTATCTCTTAATATGACTCAAATATTCACATGTGTATAGTGTACAATAAATTCATATCTAATATGGAGGACATTTTCAGTTGGAGAGGAGTTTGTGCTTCTACACCTTACAGCTTCCTCCCACATTACGACTATGGGTTATCGAGATGTAAAGTCCTCTTCTTTAAGACTAAAATACCATAAAAAGGTATAGACTCGTGGACAAGTATAATATAACAACATAATTAGAAAATGTATTATCAAATACGTTTTCAACCCTATTGTCAATTATTAATATAATCATTTTCAAATGTATTTCCTAACCTCGAGAATGGAATTTTCTCCTACCTTCAAGGAGATATGAGTAACCAATTAAGATGAACTAACTTATGGTTTACATCATAACCTAATAATTTTAATATAATGAATATATATATAGGTATCAACCAATAAGGTTTCACCAACAAGAATTCATCAAAGATCATACAAGTTCACCAAAATAAGAATCCATCAAAGTTCATGCAAACAAGCTCAACAAAGCATATAATCCTATTTCCTCAAACACTTACATTCGTAAGCAAATATTGTATTAGACAAAAAGAATAGAGAAGTAGAACTAGAATTCTTAGAAAATAGCTCCCAATACAAAATTCTCCTCCTAAGCTTGGTGCCAAATCTCCGTTTGTTGCTCCTCTTTCCAACTTGCTCACCAAACTATTTCTAAATCCAAATACTCAATACTACACAAACAAAACCTCTAACTCCCTCAATGAAGATCTCTCTCTCTCTCACCTTTCTACAACGTTAAAAAACTCAGCTAAATACTCAACAAAATTCTACAGCAAAACAAATTGCAACAATAAAAAGAACGAATGCCAAAAGGTTAAGAAGTTGCCTCTACTTATACTAAAATCTAAGAAATTATTGCTACAAACAAGCTCTACAATCTACCACCTTTATGATATTGCTATCAGGATTCAACTGTGTAGTTTGAGGTGACCTCCTAGGACGACCTAGTGCTTCACCTCTCTGAGCATCACCTAGATGCAATGAGTGCTAAGTGGATCATTCATTATCATGAGAGATGGGTTCTTGTGAATCACTACTCATGAAACATGGGTCAATGAGTTTGACTCATAAAACTAAACGGTTGAATCCTGATAGCAATATCATAATTTGACACGCTGTGGAAAATACCTCCTACTTATCAATAGATGAGCTAAAGGTGCTCTATAATGAATGGTTCATAAGGCACAACACTTGTTGGAGGTTTTACAAATGGGGTTGCAAGCTAAGTGGGCTTAACCTTGGGGAAAAATCCTTGGTTAAGCACGCTTGAGCTAGAGCAATATCGGGATGGGTAACCTCTCGAGATGACCCAATGCTTCATGTCTGTGAGCATCACCTAGATGCAATGAGTGCTAATTGGATCATTCATTATCATGAGATATGGGTTCTTGTGAATCACTACTCATGAAACATGGGTCAATGAGTTTGATTCGTAAAACTACATGATTGAATCTTGATAGCAATATCATAATTTGACACGCTGTGGAAAATACCTCCTAATTATCAATAGATGAGCTAAAGGGGCTCTATAATGAATGGTTCATAAGTCACAATACTTGTTGAAGGTTTTGCAAATGAGGTTGCAAGCTAAGTGGGCTTAACTTTGGGGAAAAATCCTTGGTTAAGTGCGCTTGAGCTGGAGCAATATTGGGATGGGTGACCTCCCAGGATAGTCCAGTGCTTCACCTCTATGAGCATCACCTAAATGCAATGAGTGCTAAGTGGATCATCCATTATCATGAGAGATGAGTTCTTGTGAATCACTACTCATGAAACATGGGTCAATGAGTTTGACTCGTAAAACTACACAGTTGAATCTTGATAGCAATATCATAATTTGACACGTTGTGGAAAATACCTCCTACTTATCAATCTACCACCTTTTCTCTTCCAATTGCCACCACTTAACAACAAAAACCATCTTCTCCTCTAAATGAGTCGACTAAGCCAATTGAAGTGAAATGTGGTTACTTAAACAGTTAAAATGCAAACACATAAGCAATCCCTACATTTTTTGTCTCTCTAATATGGTTGATACACCCTTTTAACTAGCAAAAATTGTTATTTTACTGAGTCAAACACAATTTTTTTTACCTAGACAGGTTTCCTATCTGCATACCAAGTTGACTTATTTCAAGCTTCATCCAGCTCGTGGATTTTGACAAAGTCCAACCTGCCTATTTCATGATATTTTAACAGTTGCAAGTTATGATTTTAAATCTCTCTCTTTACCTTGCTGAGTGCAACACATGTGCGTCCCATTTGATTTATCATTTGTTGTTTATAATGCATTCCAAGTGCTTTATGAACTATGTGCTATATTTGTTGTTGTGTTTACTTTAGCGCATATTTAGTATATGTGTGGTATTTACTACATGCTATGTTTAAAGAGGCTCGCTTTATATAAGCGTTTCTCTATTCAATTTATCCAATAAATATAATCACACACACACACAAAGATATATATATATATAAAATAATGTGTAACCATTATAATATATATGTATTAATGCATATATATATATATATTAAAATCATTTAGTTGCCAACCATATACATATATATTTCAAATGTAGTTACTTATATTAATATATATGTATGTTTGTATGTATGTATGTATTATCAAATATGTACATATATATATTAATATATGTACAAGTATAACATTATTTAATATTTAAAACAACATATATATATATATATATATATATATTCATGTTTTCATATATTCATCATTACTAATTATATATACACATTAATATATACGTATATATGTTATATAATTGAATACGTACACATATACATTAATATACACATATATATCATTATTTTAATATCCATAATAAACACACGTATATATATCATATACGTCCAATAGATTTCTTCGTGCATATGATGTATCTGTGCATTAAAGTATGTGTAAGTATTTCTACTTATGTATACACACATACACACATGCATGAGTTATCACATTCATGTACATATATATATATATATTTAATGTATATAATTATCGATTAATATATAAATACACAAAGAGGAACTTAAACTCAATATAGAGATTTAGTCTCTTAATTCAAAAAAAGAAACAATCAAGAAATCAAAGAATAATACCAAAATCATTTCAAATCAGCCCAAAACTATGACCAAAGGTTTACTTACAAATTCCTGAACTAACTTGACTCAACTTAACCAAACTAGGATGTGAGTGTGTGATAGCTCAAATAGGCATATTA
The DNA here is from genome assembly GCA_007115665.2 of Sequoiadendron giganteum. Taxonomy (NCBI): domain Eukaryota; kingdom Viridiplantae; phylum Streptophyta; class Pinopsida; order Cupressales; family Cupressaceae; genus Sequoiadendron; species Sequoiadendron giganteum. The sequence goes on along the minus strand of CM021107.1, from coordinate 232,529,884 downwards.
GGGTTACCAAACCAAGCTCCTCTCCCAAGTGATACTCCCCCTCTCTTTTGGAGGGCTTGATTTTTTCTTGCATCCAGCTTAGTGCATCACAAAGGTAGTTAGCCGATCACATAAAATTTATTTGCATCATATATCATTTGCATAATCAAAGCATTTAAGTAATCATATTGCAATACCTATTCATTCATCACATTTTCCATTAGTATATACAAAACATAATCACGCATTAAAATATTTGGTAATTCCCACAATAGAGTGTAACATATCAAAGTCATGATTTGCATTTAACATCATATTTACTAATAAAGGTAAAAGTAACCTAGTAACTAAGAAATATGGTGTAACAATTCTAGGATACACACAAAATGGATTTTTGAATAGGCTTTAGAAATTTTAATAAAATACAATTGGTAGGTGTAAACACAAGCTTTATAACCTTTTCTAGCATCTCATAGCCTATGGATGTCCATAAAAGTATATTGGAGGTGGTATTTTTGTCAGATGTTGTAGTTACAAGTTTATTGCTTGCAATGCATGAAAAAAGTAAAAGTATAGGCAAGGCATGTTAATAGTATGAAAAAATGCCTTAAAGAAATTTATAGTCATGATATGCCATGATTGCAAGAGATGTTCAACATGGGTTTATTGAAAAGGCCTTACAAAATTTTAAGCAAATGCAATTGATGGGTGTAAATCTAGTTGAACAATATATTGCATGGGTATACCTTGGTTATAAGTATATCATTAATGTTCACTAGTGTCCTTCCTCTTTAATACATTAAAAAGAAGGGAGTAGAGAGAACTAGGTGAGACATCAACCATGCAAAATGAAACCCAAAAAATGTCTTACCTAAATTTGTAAGTAGGTTCATCTTGCATGTCTACATTACTTATGTTTCTCTTTATTAGATTCTTTCCTCCTTTATATTATAGTCAATCAAGAGGCTAACAATATGAACACACTACTATTCAAATCATGGTATAGACCTTAAAATTTTTATGCCACCTTCTCAATAACACGAGCTCTCTTAAAGTAGTTAATTGATTCTTTTTATCATAACACAAATCTATATTTTAGCTATATAGTCATTCATAATTGCTTAGAGGAAGAGGGGTTTTATGAAAGCTACAAGTTTATGGATTTGAAGATTTTTATCTTATTAAGAGGTTGGTTATCTATTGTTAAAAAAATAGGTGTAAAATGACCAATTCTATTGTTGACAACTGTGTTGTACTAGAAATTGAGCAATGAAACAATAGGGACAAATTAATACAAAAGGAATTGATGTTTCAGGTAGCCTGATATGGAAAGATTTGAATACCATGGAAATATTTTATGACATAATCTTAAGTAGCACATAGTATGAAGTTGAAGTTTATTACTTAATATACATATCTAGTTGGTTGAGAAAGAATGATAATTGTAGAATAATATATTGTTGTACATGAGAAAAAAGGTGGTTTTTGAAGGAATTCCATTAATGTTAAGGTCAATATCCTTCCTCTTTAATAAGTTAAATAGAGGGGAGTTGAGAGAACTAGGTGAAACATTAATAATGCCAAATGAAATACCTAATGTATGTCTTCTCTAAATTTGTAAGTAGGTTCATCTTGCATGGTTGCATTATGTATGTTGTTCTTCATTCTTCTTTCCTCCTTTATATTGCAACCAATCGAGAGGCTAACTCTATGAACACATTGTCATGCAAATCATGATACATATCATAAAAGTTTCATGCCACCTTCTCAATCACATTAGTTTTGTCTAAGGGATTCAAATATTCTTTTTATCGTAACATGAATCTTTATTTTAGCTATATATTCATTCATAATTGCATAGAGCAAGAGCAATTTTATGGTAGTTATCAGTTTTTAGGTTTGAATCTTTTTATGTTATTGAGAGAGTGGTTATCTATTGATAAAAAGAATTAGGTATAAAATATTTTATCCAACCTAATATAACAAAATTTGACTAACACGACAATATTTTACCCTATAGATACCAACCCTATCTTTTATCTCCATTTTTACCATGCATTATTACAAATTTATAAAGATTTGAAAAGCTTTTAGAAAAAAAAGTATATATATTTTTTACATATTTGATATATTCATTATTGAATAGTTATTAGTAGTTAATCAAAATACAACATATGTCCAACATGGGTTTGGTGAAGAGGCCTTACAAAAACCACACTTAGTTTCAATGTTCCCAAAATGATCTTGGATTAAACCTCCCATTAAAATGAATAAGAGCTAGAAAAACCCTCAAACTATTCAAGATTTCAACTTAATTAGCACATAATCAATTCAAAGAAAAATCGCTACACATAATTTAGCTCACAAGCTCTAGGCAATTTACACACAACATACATATATACAAACACTACACTAGGAAACAATTATAGGTTATTCAAAAACAAAGACATGCCCACACAAAATTATTTTGATTGTAGTACTACTTAACACCCATCAAACGCTAACACTCAATCCTTGACAAAATCATGTAATTTTTCTATAGTCCATAGCACTAAAAATAAATAGAATAAAAACCCATTAAAAAAAAACATAGATCCATGAAAAAGTGTTTGCAACAATGACATGAAAATTATAATTCTATAAAATGATAGCACACCTTGCAACCCTCACTATGCAAAATCCCAAATCTGTTCTTTGGCCCAGTACAACCACTGCACCACAAGAAAAATGAAATTTGTATTTTTGGCCAACAACACACTCTACATAAAACAAAGTGCTTAACTATGGAGAAAATCCTCTAATTTTCCTATAATCTTACAAAATAAATATACACCTAGAAAAAAGTATTTGCAACAATGACATGAAAATAACAAACAATATAAAATATTCGTAAACCTTCAAATGCTTATCATGTAAAACTCCAAATTTTCTCTCTAGCATAGTCACAACCATTGCACCATGAGTAAAAGAAAATTTGCGTTCGCCACCATCCACATGCCTTACACAAAACAAACTACTTAACCTTCGAGGAAATTTTCTAATTTTCTTATAGGCCTCAACATCAAGAGCACATATAATACAAAAACACACATCCAAAAAAAAATTACAACAATTACGTGAAAATAGTAACTGTATAAAATGATAGTAAATCTTCAAAATCTCATCGTGTAAAGCCCCAAGTTTTCTCTCTAACCCACTCACATCCATTACACCATAAGCAAAATTTTTTTTGTACCACCAACCAACCACACACCTTGATAAGAAAAACACAAATATAAATAACCACATTCACACAAAACCAAAGAGTATAGACGTAAACCAAAACTAAACACAAATACTTGTAAATATACTTAAAGCTTGAACAAAAAATCTACCCTCTCCTTACAATCCTACTCTCCTATGTGCCTCCACATTTTGCATTCATGGCTATTAGCATGATGCCAATGACAACATATACGATAAAAAAATTAAGCACAAACAATTAATTTCATGCCCTCATCACATAATGCTAATTTGCTAACTTGACCAAGATAAGTCTTCCAACAAACACATATTCAATGAAAAAAATATATTAATATTTTACTTCACAACATCTAATTGATTGCAACTTACCCACAAGATGCTTATATACTAGCACTTGCACCTAAAGGAGGTTCAAGGATAACGTCGATAGATAACTATATGTATGTTAATATGTTAGAGAGTATGTGTTTGTGCATGGATACACTACAAATTCAGTTACATGTGGTTGGATTAAACAATTAATAATAAGTGATAAATAATGGAATGAAATAAATTTAGACAAAGCTAGAATTTTCTCTCAAAGAAATTAAGTATTATCTGATTATAAAATATTTGCATATAGATTTAAAACATAAAGCAATGCAAATGAAAAAATAAAGTTACCATCAAACTGACAAAAAAACATTGCAAATGAAAATGTTCCCATCCAATTGTCGACCCCACCACCCTATTTGCAAATAGTGGGGGGAGGGGGGAGTGGGGGAGGGTAGGGGACAAGGTTGCTGTGGGTAATTATAGTTGAGGTAGATTAGTTGATGGGGCCGGAAACATTTGACCGAGTGGAGGCCTTAGCAATGAAGATAAAAGCACCAACATCTGAATCAAAGCCAGTCGACTGGGCGTTGGCATTGGGTAATTTACTCACCACTACATCCTTCAGCTCAATTAATATCGACCAAGTGGGTCAGGCTTCAGGTCCATATCGCCAAAAAAAGATGATTCGATAGATTGGGTGGAAGCATCCGGGATGGCATATGAGGAAGCAAATCAATATTTATTTGGCTTTTATGTGATAAGTGAGATTTTGTAGGCTTTTACCATTAAACGACAGCTGAAACTTGTTTTCCAATAACTCAATAGTGGTTTGTAAGAATGAGACTTGTTTAAAGGTCAAATCTCACACTATATGTAGTCTACCAGCTAAGAAACATTAGAAAATAGATCAAATTTTTATTAGATAACAAACACCAATTTTAAATGAATATTACTACACAAATTCCAAAATAAATTAATACGAAGGAATAAATCCAAGAGATCCCTCAAGGACGCAAGCACGGACTTCTAATCAATTACCTTAAAAAAACCTAATACATTCTAAGTGCAATCACAAATAAGTGCAATCACAAATAAATACAATCTTGTACGAGTCCAATTCTTACAGAACATCCATAGACAGGATTTCTTACATTTATTTTCCTCATTGGACGAGTCCAATTCTCGTCTGTTACGAAATGCTTATAACCAGTCAAAATACATTTGAAGCGTCTGCTTAGATCATTATTTCCCCTGAAAATGTGCAGGACAATCACAAATTGCTTGATTTTGAAGACATATTTGACCTGAAGCATTTCCAAATTCTCCGCTCATTTCATTTTTTGAAAACCAAACTTAGCTTTGAATTTTTGGGCAATGACGAGAATCGAACCCTCGCCTCCGCCCTCTTGATTCATCATTAAATTTGTTACTGAAATTTGATGCAGCGCGAAACGAAAACGAAATGTTATAAATTGTTTTTTTGGCTAGGAAGAAGAGTAAGACAATGCTGCTTGGAAGATTGAAGGAGAAAGCCATCTATCAAAAGAGCCCTCTATTCAGCGGCATCACTTGTGCATTCCTCAATTCCACAGTCCCTTCCCAAGAAAAATGGTGGAAGAACCAATGGGGTGCTGTAAGTACAAATTTTGTATCTTCGTTTTTTCCAACAAATCTTATATTGCATAACTACTCTTCAAGAAAGCGAGTCCATAAATGCCTTTGTTTGTCACGGGGTTACACTATATATTGGTAGAAAATCACACATTGCTTGAACGTCTATTACCTAAAGATCCACGCTTAGTTGAACATAACCAGCTCTGAGAATGGCATTAGCATTTATTTTTAATTAAAATTTTGTCAAAAAGACTTTAGTTGAAATTTCCGTTGAAAAGAACTGGAAATGGAAAAATTTGTATCTCGGTAGAGATTTTTCTATTCTCTGTAATACACCTAGGACACCTTAGCTGGGAAAAATTGTATGGGCTTCTTTGAAAAAAATTGGTGAATTTCATTGCCTGGTAGCGTAGATGACATGTTAAAAGGCTTTCTCTTCCAGAGGCTTGCACTTGGCCTTTTCTGTTGTGATAACCCTTACCTACTGAGCTGGATATAGTATGTTAATGTTACCCAACATCAACATTTTATTGTTTTATCATGTTTCCTGTTGATTTAAATGCGGAGGCCCGCTTAGGAAGTGCTGCCATTTATAGCACTTGAGCTAATCCTATTCAACAGTAAATTGTTGTTTAGGTTTCCGTAGTCCTTTAATTGGCATACAAAAGCTTCTGAAAAAAAAACCAGTTACGGTAAATTAAAAATCTTTATAGGATGTTTTTAAAGCTCTTTTCCATTAGTTAATCTTCCCTATGCAAAAAAAAGAAAAAAGAAAAAAGGCTTATCTTTATGCAGTATTGGGCATAATTTTATTAGTAAAATTTCTCGAATAAATTAACCAAGTATTTTTTATACAAAATGTACCATAAATTTACCAGTAACAAATCGAAATAGCTTAATTAATGTTCGGTAAATGGAAATTTCAGTTAAGCGTTTGGGTTAAATTTTCTAGGGTTTTGATAGTAGATGTCTGAATTCTAGTAAGGTCATTATAGTAATTTTATTGGCAATAATCGAAATAAATGCAAAACCAAATCAGGACAAGCAAAACTCTAATCTGACCTAGAATGCAAGGTAGGGCTAGAGAATGCAACTTTTGAGGTTGTGATTCTTGAATGCTTAGACAGTGAGTGCTCAATTTTTAAAATTTAAGGAAACCCTTGATTCAATTTAATTGAGACAGAATTGATGCTCAAAGCCCAGTAATGCAAGACTGAATCAAAGATCTGCTAAAATTCTTGTACGGTACTTTCCCACAAGGATGATTCTACCATGAATAAATCCTCAAAAGTCCCAAGGGATTTTGTACCTCTAATGCAAATCATAAAGTATTGCAGTTTTATGATAGATGAAAGTAGGAAGGTGCCAATGATCCCTGTTTGGATGTCTAGCAACTTGTTGAGCAATAACCGATATGGTAGAATGGAGTAGAGTAGACAGTCTTAGATCAGGGAGGGAAGAAACAGAAGACTGTCAAGCTAGCCCTGACACAGAATAAGAGTTGACTTGTAGGCTTCCTTAAAAACTTCTTGGGATGAAAATAATTGCAGGAGCTAAATGACATAATTTGAAAGTATAATCTTGACAGCAATAAAAAAAGATCCTTACTAGTTTGTTTTAAGGAAGCAAATAGTGTCAGTGTTTGCTGTAGGTTGTCATGCGCTAGAGTGTTTCGTAAAAATGATTTGAATTCGATAATTTTGAGACGAGGATAAGACCAAGTTTTAGAACAATTAATAGGAGGATTAAATATCAAGTGGGAAGGCAATGATGTTGCACCTTCTCCAAGGAAACCCCAAATATCCAAAACTACAGAAAGAGAGACTTTAAACCACCACAAAGATGCCCAAGATGCAAATTGTGGTGGCACCATGAATGCTTCAAAAGATCTGCAATGTGGTAGTGTTATACACTGCTCTTTGAAATTTGCTTGATGGCATCACAAATTGGTCTTGGGAGGTCTAAAAGGGCCAAAATGATCTTACAGAGTTTTAAGAAGGTCAAATCGATTTCTTAGGGTGTCATATGACGAGTTGGATATGCTTAGGAGAATGGTTGAGAATTTTGATGCAACTTGGTAAAAGGATGGTGTACATACTTGCAACAAAGTTGCTATGTATGTCGAAGACTCTTCACAGGGTTACAATTGGAAATGCATGTTAGTAAGTCAAAATGCCATGAAATTCCAATTAGAAATAAATAAAATACACACAAACCTCTCAATTGAGACTAAGGATTACTAAAAAGAATACTAAACATGTTTTGCTAGACAAGGTACACGTTTGCATAAGTGTTCTAGTTGAAGATGGATGTGAGTTAATTATTGTAGAGAAATGATATTAAACATAACAGGAATCAAGGAACATTTTTGCAGTTAAGAAAATTTTCTTTTATTTTGAAGTTGCACTTATGACCACAGGCATGTGAGTTGTAATGTATTCGAATGTGGTCAAAGATACAAATTGTTGCTCCTACTGAGCAGATTTAATAGGAACATTTTTTCTCTTTTATTCTTTACTGGTGCCTGGGAATTTGTTATCAAAGAAGTCTTATATAGTGTTTAATGATGATAAATCGAAAAAGAGTAAAATAAATACATCCATTTGTAAGCTATTAATGTTTATTTGAGCCAGTGTTGAATATTTCTAGGAAAATGCCTATTTAACACGGTAAATGTTTTCAATGGTCATTAGTCATTTACACTGAATGTGTGTGCAGGATGTACCTGGGAGTACAGATCCATCAAAGGTATGTTTGATGGAATTCGTTACAACTTTGAATCTTTCCAACTGATTAAAATTGTAAGTTATGTAAGCATGTTGATGTGACTTGCAAAGGTGTGATCATTTGATGTAGCCTTTATTCAATTGCTTGTTTGATTCTACTGTAAAGTACTTATCATCATATGTTTGTTTAATAAGAAATATATTGAGGACTGTAGTTCACTGCTTGCTTAATAACTATCTTTATAGTAGTTTAGTTTTAATATGTCAAATTTTATTGGTTTCATTGAGTTTGAGGGCTTGGTTTTCAATTAGTTGATTAAAATCATAGTTGGCAATTGTGGATAATTTTCAACCTTCTTTGGAGGTATGGATAATATTCTAGATTGGGGGATGAATATTACACAACTTTGTGATTTATATCTTCATACTAATTTAGGTTACTACCATAACATATGAATTGGTAAGAGGTTAGTCTTCTTGACAATAGTTTAATTTATGCCAACTAAAACAAGGGGCATTTTCTGCAAGATAAGGAACTACTTGGCTAAGAATCACATTTTTAGCTTATGAAGATATAGATTAAGACTAAAGAACCACGTCATCATTGGAGGACTAGTGACAAGATATTTATTTGTTTACTTGGAAAAAACTTTTTGCAGCTTACCACTTCAGTCCTTAGTGATTGTGAGAACAAGTTGCTTTTCCTCAAGATCTACTTAACTCCAAAAGCTATGTAACATAAAATTTTAGAAAGAGAGCAAATAGACACAAAATATACATGGTATGCACAATCTACCAATTAACAAGTTGGCACTTGAATAATGAATGAGATGAGATACAACTCCAATCTATTTATATATGTAAAATTTCATTATGTTGTATAGTTATTTACCATGCCAACCTCCTAATATGGTAATGTAGGTTAGGGAGAGCATATCAGTGGCAAGATAGGCCAAATATAAACCCATAGCCCAATGGACCACAAATTCATACTTAATTGGGCTTGTTATATATTAACTTAATGTTATGCCTCTTGGGGATGGTACCCAAACTCCCATCATCTCAAGAGATATCTACAATTGGTGATCAAAGCCAACAAGGAAGGTATATTATAACGTGATAATATGCTCAAACATCCCCCTTTTAAACTAGACTTGGAGGGAGGAAAGAAGGTGGGATCTTGCAAACATCTCCCCCACAATATCAATTCTTGAAGCAAAAAAAGAGGTCATTCTGCAAACATCTCCTCCATGATATCAATTCTTTTAAGTGACCAAGAAACAATTTCCTCTACCTTCCATTTAAGTTGCTAGTTTAGGTTTGTATTTGTGTTCAGGTTCATAGTATGGCAAATTCTTTTTCCTAGGTTGTGTATGGCCAAATGTAAATATATACATAAAATCATACATATACAATTTTATAATATAATATTATTGTAATATATAGTAAATAAAATTTTATAATATTATATTTATATTTATATGTTATATTATATAGTATTCAATATAATTTTAATATATATATTATAAGTTTATAATTTATAGACTATAATCTATAAATAATATGTAGTAGACATGATATTATAAATGCGACATAGGCATAATGTTATAAGCAATACTATACACCATCAAATATTAAGACATTTACGCATATATGCCCCCACACATCTCTTTATTTCAATCGTTTGCAACTCAAGCTGAGATGAGGAGGGGAGCAACCTGCATTAGGCTGAAATTGCTCTTGAATGGTAAACATGGTGGCTAGGCAATTGCATTGACTGTTAGAGAAAATGTCATATGGACCACAAACAGATGGAAAGTTATGGCTGAAACACGATGTGAACATCCTTGTTAAAAAATCTTTTGGTTTTTTTTTAAATTTTTCTTCTAGGATGGCCTGGGGTTTCCTGAGGGTTATTAAACTGTTTTTTATTTGAATTTTTTTATTATTGAAATCTATGGAAATTTGTGTGGGGGCCTATGGGTCTACCCTAGTCCAAACCTTGGCTGAACCCTAGGCTGCCTTAGCTCAGAACTTGAATCTGAACTAAAACTATCCAATTTGTGTGCCTTTTCAAAGGAACCTGGTAACTAAGCCTTGCATAGCTGCCAATCACTCTTTCAAAGATGAAGCACATCAATGTATCGAGAACAACTTGACCAATGCTCAAATACAAAAAGCTAAGGTTCATCAATGCTTTGCAAGAAAGTTTTTTGAAAATTGATGGTTTCAACTCATTTCTCTAGAGTCCACACTATAACACTTCAAAAACACAAGTATGAAACAAGGAACCATACATCACTAATGTTGCCATCAAAATACCTCATCATGATCATCTCATTGATGGTACCACAAAACTTAGCAACTTGAATCTTTAAGTACTGTATGTTCACGAAGAGGAGATTGTTGATGTAGAAGCTAGCAATCTACAATGGTCAGTTGTCATTGCATCCAAGCAATCTATCAACAAGGCAAGGGAGGACATCTCCAAATCATTGGAGGCATTCACAAAGCAACCAAAAAATGGTGGGTCAAGATGCGAGGCCATTCATCTCAAATCAAAGGATGCCATCTTCAAAATAAAGTATCAAATCATCAAAATCTTTCATAAAGCAACCAAGGGTGGAATCATTAATTAAACTCATCAGTGTCATTGGAAAAGCAACCAAGGATGACAATCAAACATTGTCCATAAAGCAACCAATGGTAGTGTCTCTATTCACTTGGATATTTGCAAAGCAACCAAGGATGACAATATCAAATAAGTGATCTTAATGTGCAAAGGAAGATGCAAGCCTAAGAATAAATTATTAAATATCAAATCAAGTAGCCCAAAGCATCTAGGAAGCTTTTCACATTAACTTAGTCTTTGCTACCTCAACCATGGGTAGATAATAAAATTACAATAAAAATGGCCTAGCAATGTTGTACAAATGGTCAACAATAACATAAAATCATCAAAAAATGGGAGTGAGTGAGTGTTATAGGAAGAGGAACAAATACCCACCTATGAGAACCTTCCAATAAGATTTATCATAAATGAACTCCTCCATCTCTTCCAACTTTTCCCTTGTATTGTTATAAAAAAGGCTACCTTGAATGGTTATTATGTGAAATCGATCTATACATCTCATGCTTGTGTTCGTAATTCCAAAGGTCTACTTTGGAAGTCATATTATCTGCATCATCTAGAGAATCTCCTTTATCATGAAGTACTGATACAAAATATCTAATTCCAATAAATCTTTTACTTAAGTAATGGGATCAATAATACCTTGGCCATATTTCCAAGACTAACTCTTGTAGATCCCATACTTACACAAGTATTCTTCATCTGACACCTGCTTCAGATTTTCTGGATCCGCAACCTTCCTTGGCTGTTAGGGCATGAATTTGGGAGATGAACTGTGATCCATAGCTAAGCAATTATATATAGACATTATCTAGGGAGCCATATAGATATGAAGAAACTTTTTGAAACTGGTTATATAAATTATATGAACAATCATCATTATCGTTGATAGTGTTAACATGGGTGGGAATCTTCTTGATACTATGAGGTGCTCCTAAAATGTGTCTAATCTAATTGTTGGTGTCAAGATTCTGGAAGTTTCCCTTTGATCATCTCCATATCATTCATTAGAGAATCATGGTTTGATCCACCATCTTTGTCAACACAGGAAAGGTGTAATGGAGACACATTCATGGAATTTGTGAACTTATGCAGCTTCTCACTATTGTGAAGAGGACTTATAACCAACAACTTTAAAGTTGTTCTTGATATCTTTGACTACAAATTTATACCGCAAGAATTCAACTATTTTTTCAGTTTGATTAATTTGATTAATAGATGACAAGTTTGTCCTCAAAATAGTACCAATTCTGGTCTCATCACTGAAGAAGAGGGTTTCACTGAAAGATGATGTGAGAGTGATGAGGAAGAAGTGATAAGAGATGATATGGAGCTGGCCCAGTACAAGAACAACTTATTTTTGATGAAGGATAGGATAGGCTCATAAGAGCTATTTCAGGAATTGGTAGAGGAACAAAAATAGGTTCCATGCTTCTCAAGTAGTTTTAAGTCCTGAAGAGATGATTGATTGGCTCAGAAAAATTGAAGAGTACTTTCATTTTGATGTGGTAACAGATCCAATAAGAGTAAAACTTAGACCAAGCTGAAAGTTCATGCAGCCCTATGGTGGAAGAAAGTTAAAATTGAAAGAAATACAAAGGGTAAAGAAAATATTATTTGTTAGGATCGAATGGTTGCCAAGTGGAAGGAAATGTTTTGCTTGTTGATTATAAGCTGGAATTGCTTAAGAAGTTGCAAAATTTGAGATAGAGAGTCGAGTGTAAAAGATTACATGGAACAGTTTCACAAAATCACAATATGGTTAGATCACTATTAGCTAGACCAAGACAAAGTAGTAAGTTATATTTTCTAATACAAAAAAAAAGTAGTAAGTTATATTAATGGGCTGAGAAATAATATTCAAGGTGAATTAAACATGGTGGTATTGCACACTGTTGAAGAGGCTTATCAATTTGCTTTGAAAGCCACAAAAATGGTAGTAAGGAGGCAAAAAAAGAAAACGAGGTGAAGAGGCTGGTTTTTGAGTTGGAGAGATCAAACAAATGCTGGAAGAGAACATGGTCATGAAGGGAAAGAAAGCTTTTCTCATTGTGATCGCCAAACATAGGGAGGAAGACCATCATATCCTTCAAGAGGAAGAGGAAGAGGTGGAGTAGTTTTTGGAAATTTTTTCAGATGTGGGTAGCCAAGGCATAGAGTATATGGGTTCCACAAATCCAAAATGATGGAAATAGGAGCAATGAAGTCGGTGCTCACATTGCACAAGAAGAAGAAGAATCATCTGCATCAATTGAACATATGGAGGAGATAGAATATGGAGAGGCTTTAATTAAACATGGTGGGATTGGACATTGTTGAAGAGGCTTATCAATTCACTTTGAAAATCGAGAAAAAGTTAGTAAGGACTAAGGAGGCAAAATAAGAAAACTAAGTGAAGAGGCAGATTTTCAAATAGGAGAGATCAAACAAATGTTGAAAGAGAACGTGGTAGCGTTTCTCATTATGACAGCCAAAAATACAAAGGAAGACTGTCATGTCCTTCAAGAGGAATAGGAAGAGGTGGAGTATTGTTTAGAACTTGTTTCAGATGCAGGAAACTAAGGCATAGAGCATATGGCTTTGAGAAGCCCCAAATGATGGAAATAGGATCAATGAAGTCGATGCTCACATTACACAAGCAGAATAGGAATCATCTGCATCAGTTGAACATATGGAGGAGCCATAATATGGAGAGGACTTAATAATGAAGAGATTTTTGTTAAAACCAATGAAGAAAGATAAAGATTTAAGTCAAAGGAAAAATGTTTTCCATACTATTTGTAAATTAGTGGGCAAATGTTGCAAAGTTATTATTGATAGTGTTAGCATAGACATATTGGTGTTAAATGAGATGGCAGATAAAACTGGTTTGAAAAGAGTGACACCTAAATCCATAAAAGATATAATGGCTACAAGGACATTAAATGTTAATGAACAAGCAATGCCTGGTCAAATTTTAGATTGGGGCATATGGTGATGGAGCTTGGTGTGACATAGTGCCCGTGAATGTTTGTCATGTGTTGCTGGGCAGGCAATGGCAGTTTGATTGGAAAGCCGTATATGATGGAAGAACAAACACATACACCCTAGAAAAGAAGATGAAGACATAAAAACAAGAGAAAGTGAATGACAACCCCACAGTTTGTGATGGTTTTTGGATTTGAAAAAACAAAGGTGAAGGACAAAGCTTGTTTTGTTTTCATCTCCAAATCAGATTATGTTGGAACTGAAAAAGAGAGTAAAATGCCAAGCAAAGTGAGGGATTTGTTGAAGGAATATGAACAGGTTGTGAACAAATGAACTGCTAGATGGATTATCACCAATAAGGAGCATCGGTCATGACAAGGGTCAAGTTCTCCAAACATACAAATTGACACCCAAAAAAAATCAAGAAGTTGATAAACTTGTGCAAGAATTATTGCAAAAGGGTTTAATTAGAGATTAATGCCAATGTGTAGTTCCAACATTATTGATACCCAAGAAAGGAGAGGAATAGTGGGTGTGTATAAATTTCTGGCAATAAATAAAATCACAATTGATTATAAATTTCCATTGCCTCAAATTGATGATTTAATGGATTGTTTGAATGAAGCAAAATATTTTTCTAAAAATGATTTGAAAAGCGGGTATCATCAAATAAGAATTTAGGAAGGAACTGAATGGAAGATCACATTCAAGACCAGAGAAGGTTTGTATGAGTGGTTGGTAATGTTTGGGTTGACCAATGAGACTCATGAATGAATTGTTGAAAGTTGAAACCATACTCAGGCAGATTTGTCACTATATATTTGGATTGTATCTTGATTTTTAGCAAAATAAAAGAGGAGTCTTTGATGCATTTGAGCAGGTATTGTAGAGGTTGAAGGAGCAGCAATTGCTGGCAAATATAAAAAAGTACAGCTTTATGGAGACTGAATTGATACATTTTGGCTTTGTAATTTCAAGAAATGGGTTGACGATGGACCTTGAAAAGGTGAAGGCAATTTTGGAGTGGCCAATACCAACAACCTTGTTTGAGGCAAGACATTTCCATAGGTTAACTAGTATTTTATTGGAAGTTCACTTGAAACTTAAGCGGTATTCGTGCACCCATAATGGAGCAGGGAAAAGTTTTGAATAGTTGAAAAAGAAAGTGTTGGGCTAACCAGTTTTGATGTTGCCTGATTTCAATAAAGCATTTTAATTTGATTTTGATGCTAGTGGGACAACAATAGGTGCTGTTCTTGACTCAAGAGGGAAGACCAATAGCATATTCAACAAGAAACTGAATGATGCCAAAAGAAGATATTCAATTTATGAACAAGAGTTTTATGTCATTGTGTAGGCATTGAAGAAGTGGGGGCTTTATGATTTGTAATTATGTCAAATATTTTTTAGAAATTTATAAATCACTAAATTTCCTGCGTGCTACGTGATTAATCAACTGATAATCAAGAGGGAAGGAAATGTTGCACAAAATAGAGTAAAAGTAGACTAAAATATGAGAAATTTCAAACTACAACACCTAAAGTTTATTGTGGAAAACCCTGGAGTGCAGAAAAAGCCAATTATTAGCAGTAATTGTGTGTCTTCCGAATCTATTAGATTCAAAACAAGTACAGTAAATGGATACAATAGTTTGTTGTTCTGATTACACTTGCCAAGTTGTTAATTCTTCATATGATTGAGTTCTTCAAATTCTATTATTTACAAGACTCCAATGAGCCTTTGATAATTTGCAATGCAGTCTCCATGCCCTTTTGTAGATGCTGAAAGGTCCTAGTCATCCCTTGAAAGGTCTTCCCACCTAGAATTTGAAGAGACAGGTCTGTATGCTAATTTTTGCTTCTGTTGTTTATGTTGTGACAGAAACGCTGTATTGTGCAGATTGGTGGTTTCATAACTGCATGTTTAGAACTTGCAGTTTTGAAATTGCCCCTTCATGGGGACTGACGGTTTTATTGCCACAGGACAAGGGGTTATGAAACCACGTCTTCAGGGAAACCAACTTTATTATAACCGCTGCCTATGGGAACCAATAGTTTTGTTCTGCCAGATTTTGTGGTCTGTTTTACAATCTGAAAATCTGCAAAAACTTCATTCTATTGAATTACAAACATTCTTGGATCCTTATTGATCACACACAAAGAGGCTTTTGGTCCTGCAAAAGCTTAAGGAGATTGATGATTCCAAAATCGACACACTTTTAGCATGTTCTTATCCCTCTTTTTCTATCCTTTTCACCAGTGTTTTTTGCTACTTTCCATCCATTTCATCTCAGAACATACTAATACTGCTATTATATAATTTCTTAGAAATATGGAATTAAGCAATTTTTGAGGAGAAAATAGTAGGAAATAGAAAATACTTACAAACCGTTTCCACATGTGATTAACTGGGTGGTTGTACTTCCTTCTTTATCATCCTTTAGTTGCTTCAGGAAAGTTTACCGTGGCTTCTGTGACTTAATAAAGGCCCGTTAAGGCTATTTACTTGAAGAAGAGCTAAATAATAGGTGCAGTATTTACAGGAAGAAGGGACATTTTGTCTGAGAGACATATGATTGTCTTGCAGCTGTTGCAGGATGACTTATGACTGCTACAGGACTATGCGACAGAAAATGGTGATAGCACAAAATAATTGCTGACATGTTGAAACTGTCCACAACCCATTTCAACTGCCTTTAAAGCTCGCCCTTGATTATCCTTATATAAGGAATAAAGCTATTGCTGTAATGTAACAATATCAGAGTTTGTTGTTATTGGCTGATTTCACAAAATGAGCAACAAACTGTCATTATCTTATTCAGTTTTCTCCTTTCTCCTATAAATAAAGCCATGGGCTAGCACAAGACAATAATATTAATATAGTTGATTAGAGAGGGAATAGAGAACAGATAGAATAGCTGAAATATTATTGTAAGTGCTGACATATTTGTAGGAGCATCCTTGCTGTCTTGCAACAATCTTTAAATTCTGGAGGACACTTGTAGCATTGTTTTGATGAACAAAACATTTTGATTCTGTGTGAGTTGTGGTAGATGTTGAGGGGGTGGCTTGCAACCATCGTTAGTAAGAAGGACCCACTTATTTTGCAGTCATCGGCTTATTGGTATCCTCTCCATTTTTCTGTATGTGTGGTGTGTTTAGTCTCAGTATTGCTGCTTTAATATTGTTTTTCAAGTGTGGTTGATTCTAGAAAATCAAAGTGTGTTTAATTTGTGAAGCACCTAGAGTATTTCCAACACTCTGTAATTTTGATGTTTTATTCCAGTATTTCTTAATTTCAGCAATAGCAGTAGTTTCCAGCATTCCCTCCAATAGCCGTAGGCATAGCAGCAAAAATTGTTTGGGGAAAAAATTGGCAAACCAAAAGTGTAAGATTTTTTTAAAAAATCGGGAAAAAATTGGATTTAAAAAAAAATGTAAAAAATGTAGAAAAAGAGACAAAAAGTACTTCAATTTTTTTTTTAAGGGCGTTTCCATAACATAGAGATATAGAGAGCAAATAAAATAGAGAGTTTAACCATGAATTGTAGAAAATAGGATTTTGTTGTTTATATTCATATCGCTGATTACATTACATTGCTCAAAGCATACTTTATAGTGCATAAATAATAACTAGATAGTTACAGTTGACAAAATTTCAGTTACAATATAGTTTGTACAAAGTCAACCTACAAACTAAGTACAAAGTTTCAAAAAATCAAATGTAGCCAATGATTCTTGCAACTACAAATAGAGCTATGCTAGAGGGCTGCAAGTCCTAATGATGCTTCTATTTCATAGCCTCTCCTAAGAAGTTCAACCTCATGACTATCCAAGTTGGCCTCTAGGATTTCAAAATCCTCAGGCTCAAGAAAGTCATTAAAAAAGACAGTTTTCTTTTTCTGAGCAAACATCATAAATTACAAAACAGGAATCAACTGGTTCATATTTGTGATTCAATAGTATTTGCAATTTCTAGAACAATGTCAAAGAGAAGTATATGAAGAGTGTGGAAGGGAAATTATATGACAAAGGAAGCGAGTGCAAAGTTCAACTTAATAGGTTTTGAATCAAATAGCTCAAGATAGAGTAATAGAAAATTCTCTTGAAACAAAATCTTACATCTCAAAAGACCATAATATTGAAATGATCTCATTGATAATATTTTAGCAAATTTAAAAAACAGTAAAGGGAGTGTTAAATATTTGTCTATGAGATAATAAAGACCTACTAGTACAAAAGAAGAGTGCAACTATTTGAGCCACAATTTTAGCTATTATTATTCAAGTAAATTTTCCTTGATTTTTCGTATAAGTGGATGATGAAATTAAAACCATTGATGGACTTTCAGTTGAGAATTTGAGAGATTATAGGTACAAGCTTCGATGGAAAATCAAAGCACGAGGAACATTCCCTTTCAATGCGACAGTTGCTCCTGAAATCTATCTGATTGTTAAAGAGAAAATATGTGAGGCCTGCTTCGGGAGAGATTAAGATAAGCCCAAATGACTAGGGCATGACTTCTCTCAAGGCATGTATTAGTTTGCTTGATACATATTTAACATGCATGAAATGCTACACTATATATGTCTAAAGCATTCATGTACTGCTATTATACTCTTTGCAGGCCTTTTGACCCTCCATGTATATGGCGATCCTGAATGGAATGTACTTCCCTAACAAGTACAGGGAATACATTTAAGCAGTGAGTTTCACCAATTAACAAAGCATTAAGCTTGCAGAATATATAGGAAATTTAAATATAACCAAAACAATCCTTCATTTTGATATAAAATATTGTTACAGTTCATTTTTTCCAACACCATAAGCTGTTTTTTATCTTTCTAATGGGAACCATTTTGCTTTGGGTTCCACAATGTCTATATATTGTTATGTATAAAATTTTGCTTCCCACTTGATTATACAATTGTCACTATCCTACCCACTTGTCATTAAAACTTGATGGCCAATGTCAAATTGAAGCTCCAATTTATCATGCTTTGCATTTGAAAAGGAAATTTGTCCCAACCTAACCTTGATAATCTAAAAAGCCACCTTGGTATTCTTGTTGACAATTGAAATGTTAAAATTATTTTGACTAGTCAAGATCACAAGAATTCCAAGAAAACAAACCTCTTTAGGTTGATATCAAGCCAATAGAGTATCATTTCAGTTTAGTTTGGCTTTCTATATTTACCTTTGGCAAGTAATCTTATAAGGTTCAGATATGTGAAAAAATCAAATAAAAGCCTTAGTATTTATAATTTGTCTACTATTTCCCACTAAATTGTGTCTTTGGATTTATATACATGAAAAGTATTTCTACGAGCCTAAGGCAAATGACAGTAGTGTGGAATATAGAGAAGAAAAAACATATCTCTTAACCATTCCATGACAATGTCCTTAACATCAAACATAGAAGCATACCAAAGAACTTGTCTCTATTTTAATGTCATTAACATCTATTAGAAATATACGTCCAGTCTATAGTTGACCGTGCTATAAATAATTAAGTTGTAGTCAGCCGTGTTATAAATAATTAAGTAGTAGTCGGCCAAACAAATA